>JBBPLK010000127.1:0-13681 GCA_038089735.1 Exsudoporus frostii
ACTCACCATTGGACCACAGAAGTCACAATATACTTGTAGTGTCTGGGTCAGGGGCCTCGACGTAGGCTCGGGGTGCAATAAGAACTTACACTGGTGAACATGGCTGCCTGGTAAATCCATTCATTTAGGAAATCGAGAACAGTCGACTGGATCTTACCATCATTTCCCTACGCGAGCATTTCCGTCCACAACCGGTGAGCCTGCAAGTCCACAAATCCACTAAACGTACACTCACCACGGGAGTTTCGGAGGACAGTGTAGGGAACGCGTTCCGTGGCACAGTACAAGGACCTTCCAATGAATCCTGAGATTGAAAATTGTATGCAGAGTATCCATCACCCTAGAGTAATTCGTCAGACGGAGTGAGAATCTGTTATCAGTCACCAATGTCAACGCGAACATACAGAAGGGACGACACCTAACAGCCACCTATAATCAGAATCATCCTACAAATACAAACGAAACTACACACCAAGATCTTCAATGACCTCAAGTCTTGAGGAAAACTTGAAAAATAAAACATGGACTGCCCAAGTGTGCATCCGAATAACCTAATGATTCCAATTCCAATCAGCCTCATCCTGTCCCATTGACCACCTGACATTGCCGACAAGCAAGTTAGGTTCACGTTCGTAGTCATGTTCGTCAAATCCATTGTTGAAACAACTTGCCTGACGCATACCAAGTGTGAAAAAAAACTTACCCCAGCGACACCATGAACCCTACGCCAATCGTTAGCTAGGGATGGTATACGATGAAACTTGGGTGAAGCTTACCACACAACTCCGGCCCCGCCTGGAGCTCAATCTCAGAAACTAAAGACATCAGAAAGCGAATCTGAGAGGGCAGAATTTTAGTTCCACAAGGATAGTGTCACCACGGAATGACGCCCGCATGGGCAAACATACTGGGCATCCATATAATTGTCGAACAAGGTTCATTTCAAGGCCCGACTTACTATACATCCGGTGGAAAACTCTTATGTCTTCATATGGTACATGAGGTGAGCAGATCATCGGGCCTGTGGGAGGGCAACTTCAAGTTGGGGTGAGAACACCAAGCAAAAATTATGTACTTTGTCTATTCAAGTGATTAATCGCTGCAAATAGTAATACTCCGAGTCGTGGGTGTCACCTTACCAGTGGGACGGATAAGGGTTTCCAACAACCTTTGTGGGTATGGCTGGCTGACGCGCCAAATGTCGACCGCCAGAACGCAGACATCCACTGGCAGCAAGCTTGACGAGTTTCCCCTCAGCCGCACTACATTGTGTAAGTTGCATCGTGTCTACAGTTGGATACGGTCCACCTGCTTCTTAGTTTTACGACTGCCTGGACACCTTGGCTTTGGTGCCGTGGTAGATTACCATATGAATATGGCATGAAAAGGTCGTCCCTGATTTAAGCATGCTCACACGCCAAGTAAACTGAACAAGGTACATACAGTAACTTGTCACAACGGAGGCTACTAGGACGTAGATGCGGCATCGCTTGAATGGACAGGAACCTGTTCGGCAAGGGCCGATCCTCTGTACCATACTAAAACGATTAGAAGCACCAAAGGACGAACCTGGAACTACCGAAAAAATAGGTCATACTGTGACCCGCTGCCAGAAGCTGAGAATAGAGTCCTCGGACGGTTTCATGCCTGAGACATGGGTCTGGGTCGGAAGCGGTGAAAAGGCACAGCTTGTTAAGTGACTGACGACGAGTCGCCGGATTAGCCAAACAGATGTAAACCCGTCCAGTTCCATCGCATGACACTAAGGGTTCACAAACTGATGCACACACCTATTGCGAGCGCTTCATCACTACGGACGATCCATATTTCCCTACCTGGAACGCAGCTTGAAGACACTGCTACTGGATCTCGGGTGTCGGTCACGAGTAAAACGGATCGCAAGGAAGCGCAGTCAAGTTCGGCTGACAAGAGCAAGGAGAGTGGTGTGCTTGATGGCGAGAACTCGCATCGTCGCCAATATTCCCCCAAGAGATCGAGACAAAACGACAACAACATATACACGCGTCTCCATCCGTTGCAGGACTATCTACATCCCGGGCTCGATGGTACGTCGTCCTTTCTGCCATATTCACACTCTCAAATCGAGTTTGGGACATCATGCACATGGAAGTGGTATTCTGTGGAATTAAGTGGGTACATAATCCCCGCAATATTAGCGAAATAAGATGTTGAGAGGCTATATGCACTCATCAGTCCAGGACGCATGTCTGCGGAGTCTGGGCACCATTTTGCAAACCCGACGAACCACTTTTGGCGCTGCTTGCACCGCTCAGGTATTTCATTTGATGTGACCTGTTGCTTACATTCACCTGCCTTGATGCATGCCTCCCGCACCGCCAGGAATGAGCACCACCCTAGTGCCTCCCTCCGAGGACTTTTCTCTACCAGAGAGATTCAACATTGGATTGGTGAGTCAATAATATGCTGCTATTTCGCAAACAACTCAATTTCATACACTTCCCGGAGACCAACTTAGTGGACCGACCATCGACGCAGGTTCGACTTCGTAGCAGAGTGCGTGATCAAATGTTTTGGCTTACGATTCCATAGGCATGCGAGCTTTCTCGTCCTGAAATGATAGCTTCGGTTCCTGGGTTTCTCGACAAACTTGCTCGCCATCGACCCAGATTTGTATGTTTCGTCGGAATGATCATATGGGGATCGTCCGGAATAGTCTGGTGAAGTTGTCGCAGCAAGGCGCGATGCGGCGTATGGAAAAGGGGAAAGGCAGAGAGAAGAGGCAGATGGGTCTTCAGACATACAAGCTTGTCTACGGGAATATGAGAGGTAAGCTTCGGAGGCGTTGCATGGATACGATCTATAGTCCTCTTCATGCAATATATAGCGGGCTTGCCTCAAGAAACAATGCTCTTCGTCGTGCCGTGCACATCCGGGCGGGTCGTACAATACCAAGTCTGTCTTGTTTCGTCTTGCTCTCCCGTTTCATGATGAATACCTTGTCACAGCTTTCTAATAAGGTGGCATTGTTCACGGAACTACAGAGGCTGGTGAGAATGCCCTCATCTGAAATTGACACTTCGGGGATGAAGAGCGTTGTCTTACATTCCACTTCATCTTGATACTCGGAATTGTCGCCTGCGGCGGTGAAAACCCTGCTTGTTCATAGGTAATACATTGGTAGCTTTAGGGATAGAACGAAAAGTGCAATAAGCGTTCCTCGTTTTACAGTTCCCACGCATTACGGTCCAATAATGACATTCGTTTTTGAGGAGATATAGCATCAAGAAGTTGATCGATTGATCGATGACTTCCTCCTGAGAATACAGCTTAGCTGTATGTTCAAATTGAAAAGGCCCACGTCGGCATAGGTACGTGTATGAAAAAGGTGATCTTAGCCTTCGTTTCCATAAGCTACTTCCGATACCAAACTCTGTAGCATGCACCAGCTCTCTGAAGGTCAATCAGGTGTATAAGACAACATTGTAAGCATCCTCACTGTTGCCGCCAACTACTGAGCAGAGGGTGAACATCTTCTCGTCATTGACTGTGCCGCGTGCCGAAGACGCAAAGTTGAATCAGATGAGATTGTTGACCACGGCAGTCGAGCCAGCCAGACGCGTACGACTGCGGAAATCTTCAGCAAGAAGAGCCTCAGTCAAGCGACATGCCAGAGCAAATCAAATCATTTACTATCTCGGTGTCTACGAGGTAAATGTTGGAATGTTTCCGAGACCACAACAGCATGACGTACATGGTGCAAGATATCGTCCTTCCCAGACGCAACCAACGGAGGGGAATTCGCGACCTGGAAGGACTTTATGAACACCGACTGTGCGATAATGCCTGTTCTGGAATTCCTCGAGGTCGTCTCTAAGACTGGTTTTGGGAGATTCGAACCCGGGACCGGGAAGACACTAGGAGAAGCGTTGGGGACAGAGAAGTTTGAGAGACTGAGGGAGTACAAGAGGGCGCTTTGGGAGAACGTGAGGGTGAGGAAGGTGGCAGGTCTCGCGAAGGTCTTGCTTCACTTGTGTCTCTGGTGAATGCTGCTTGTCTGCGTACACCTAAGATCGTATCAAGGGTGCGGCTGTGTTGAACTTGAGAGTGTGTTCCCGCATTATTTAAACCAAGGTCCGAACTTTCCTGCACCTTTGGACGATACGTAGGCCATGCACCTTAATTTCGCTAGTGACGCGAATAGAGTCAGTTTCGGTGGAGTTGTTTGTAGCATGATTCAGCGCGTGACTTCAATCTCAGGGGTGAGATTGATGTTATGACCCAGTAAGCTCCATATGTAAGGATTCGTGATAGATCGGGTCCAAGTCGTGATCCGTGTCCACATTCGAGTCGTAGATCATACAGCCTTGATGGATAGGTACCCGGAGAAGTGCGATTGCGCCCAATGACCGGAACCTGCGAATTTTAACGTGATGTACCGCATACAACCTGTGACAGCAAAAGTGTCTCACCAGCTACCTGTTGAGGTGGCTATGAATACTTACCCTAGAGCGATCGGAATACCCTTCACGTATTTGCACTCTGGGGAACTTCTGAATCGTGTCACATGTTCAAATGGATGGACGGAACCAAGAATCAGTGGTGGTCACCATTGATTAGGAGATCTGCGCATATAAAACCGTCACCGCGAACAATAGCCAGTGAATGGTCTCCTACCTAGGACGCCGTAAATTGAATTATTTTGTCTGGCAGCGAGCACACTAGAATGACAATAGCTTATATTCACACCTCCGGTGTCATTGTCCACACGAGCCTGCCGAGTGTTGCGGACCGGGGTAGATGACGAGCGTTCGGCGGAGCTCCACAATTAACGGTGGGCCACGTTAGGCCCCGGATCGGTCAACCAGAGAATATAACATAAAAGCAGGGCCCCTGAATATACTGCGTTGGATGATTATTATCATAGGGACAGACCGGCTCAGAGTGCGGATCCGAACTGAAACCGGTCGTCCAGGCTGAGATACGGTGAACACGGGATCTCAAGTCACTTACCCAAAAATGTCTGGATGGCTAGGTCCAGAGCGGAGATGAAGTGAGGCGGTAAGAGGCAGATAATGCCACTCCTGATTCGAGGTTTCTCGTTACGAGAATTACAAAAGGCCGACGGTGAAGAGGCCACCATGCACTGCTTGAAGGTAGTGCATTAGGGCGAAACCGTTTCATTTGGCATGAGGCATATGTTACGTAATCATTGCGAGGTACGGATCAGTGAACAGTTCTGACGGTCATTTCGCATCCTCCACATTTCAAGCAAATCTCAGGGGTTGGGATTTGATACCAACCCCGTTCCCGTCATCTTGATCCAGTATCGTGCCATCAGACAAATGCCATCTGATTTAGGGTTCACCGTGAAAAATGCGGCCCAAGTTGTCGGCGTGACAGGCTGTACTCCCTACGGAATGGAGTGGAGGAAAGAAGGAAAACCGTGGCTGACCTCGGAAGGGAAACTGGTCTCAGGCTAGGGTGATAAAGGCTCGTCCACAATCTCGTCCAGCCCACGGCGCTCCTTCCTTTGAAGTCGTCTCTCTGCAATACCTGTCTACCCTGATAATGGCACAACCCTATCCAATCGTTGGTATTGAAGACATGGGTGTTCAGCCCCGTCGGGAGCTCCGTGATCTCCAGGCTAATCCCATTCAATTTTCCCTCTTCATCCGGGCCTTGAATAAGATCCACGACATGAGGAACACTGAGAACGAGCACAGCCCTGACTACATTAACAAACCCAACAGCTGGTGGCAGATGGGTAAGTACATACCAACGTGAAGATGGTCATAGCTCATTTTCCCCCTCAGGGGCAATTCACGGATTACCCTATAACCCATGGAGGTAGGATGGCCTGCGTGTATACTTATCATCGTGCAACTAACCACTTGAAGTGGTGATCCAAATGGGCCGCAGAACCCTGACCCAAATGCTGCATGGGAGGGTGAATTATTATCGCTTCTTTATTGACATTTGCCAGAACTGACTAAATTGTGCCTCAAGGCTACTGTTACCATGGGTGTCCGTACCTCACTCGTGGCTCTCTCGAGACATGCTGATATTCCGGACAGCGGCTTTGTTCCCAACTTGGCACCGTGTTTTGGTTCTGTTGGTGGAGGTGAGTGGCGCATTCTGGCCATTATCATTTCAATTCCGCTCATCTTGAGTAGCAAGCTGTAGTCAATGAAGCAGTTGCGATCGCCTCCGAGCTTGAAGAACAAAATTCTACTGCCAGGGATGAAAAATGGCTGCAAGCCGCAAAGCGTCTTCGTTTCCCGTAAGCAATGACCAGACACACTAATACCAATCATAACATTTTCTTGAGATTCTGGGACTGGACGAAGCCCGAAACTGCCAAGGAAGGAATCCCGCAGATTCTTCAGGATCCAACAACGCAGATCGTGAATCCTGGGGGATCATATGCTCCAGTTCCAAATCCCTTGAATCACTATCGTTACACTGTGAAACCTGGTCGCGCGGAAGGTGTGGAATATATGGGTGACTGGGACCGGACCTATCGATGGGTCAATAACAGTGAGCACCCGACGACGGAGATGTACGATCAGGCACTCAAGTAAGCCATCCATTGAATATTATTTGTGGCATTGAGCTTATATCACTAGGGCGTTTTCGGAGGGGACTACCCTATACCTGTATGGCACATCAATCCAGCTCCGGCCTGTCACCTGGCTCAGGGGAAAAGTTGCTGGATTGTTTACATATGATCTGACACTTGGTGATCCTTCGTACGGCCCGAACATGTAAGTTGGTCGTGCTGTCCAAGAAACGGCTTATGAACGACCCGTTGTAGGTGGGGATATTTCTCCAGCGTTGCTGCAAAATCCGCCGGGGTTGATCCTCCTATGCACGTAATGCCACGTATGCGCTCACATCATGATACATATTCGTCGTAATCGTAATCTTTCACCTAGCATCCCTCGAGGAATCTCATAACATGGTTCATCTCGATACTGGGGGTAATGGATCGATGGTACGCGTCCTATCGTTTCCTTCCTACTTGCGCTTATACTAACTAATCGTAGTCTGTGAACGAATATGCAGGTAATCCTAATCTCACTCTTTATGTTATTCATCGTCGATAGCAATCCTTGCAGGCTTTGATCCCATTTTCTACCTGCATCACTGTAACGTTGACCGTCTATATGCCTTCTGGGAGTATCTCTATCCCAAATACTGGATCGAAAGTGGTTGGAAGTCTAAAACAGGCGAGATCATTCCATTCAGTGCGTGTATTTCCCATTCTGTTGTCCGGATCCTCACACATTACCTCCAGCAACCACGGAGGGAACCTTCTCGCAGGATGCAAACTCTCCAGTGGACCATGCTACCCCACTCGTCCCTTTCCGCACCAATGTGTTAGATTATTGGACCTCGGACAACACACGTGGCCTGTTGGAGACTAATCCGGTGCATAAATGTAGGTGGTTTATCTATGGGCATGACGTCCGTAATGAATGTCCGTTTGAATAGATTATACATACCCTGGTATCAAAGATCCCAAGACTGGTATAGAGGTCAAGGTGGATGTGCCCTATGACGTGAATGATCTACCTCTCCGAGAGAAATATCAACAGGTTCTCTACAAAGAATGGAGTGAAGATCTCCGTGCCGTTCTCCAGACACATCGGGACGTATCTGGAAAGTTACCTCAGCACGTCAATCTGCTGTTGAAAGAGGAAAATGAGGTTTCGCATCTGCGTCATTTCTTCCTCATCGGAGAACTGCCAGAGTTCGCATTCCCCGGATCGTATCGTCTCGAACTTTACCTGCTCCCTAAGGATGCACAGCAGACCGCTCGCCACGTCGTAAACAGCATCTCAGTGCTTGGACGTGCAAATCCCGACAATTGTCCTGCCTGCAGAGATCGACGGGCTGCAGGAAGTCAAATTCGTGGCTACATGCATTTGGACCCTCGTGTGATGCTCTACCTGCTCAGTCAACTGGATGCTACTCAGCTCCCAACCATCACTGACTTGGATGGGCTAACTATCCTGATCCAGGGGAGCTTTGGGATGAGATTGGTGAAACCAGACGGCACAAGACTCGCCACTGCAGACCCACATATTGGTGCCAACAATGCGCCTCTGGAAGAGGCCAAGGCACCCCAGTTAACACTTCATTCGCACGTTATTAGCTTCAAACCTGCGGACATGGCTGCTCCGATCAAGTTCCAGCATGCCGTGACTCATGGTACATTTGGGGACCAAAGTGGATGGAAAACGATCTAGGCAGGTTCTCCGATCTATATCTCTGATTTCGTAGTAAAGCTTACTTTCCGAGTCGTTGATGGGCACAGAGACGTGGACATGGACATGGACCGTCCACCATCAATGACGGAGATCGGTTCCTTTTTTTTCCTCTTTCACGAACAAGACAACAAAAGCAACAAAAAACCAGTTTTCTTTTCTCCTCGATTTGCTATCAGGCATGTCTAGTGTATGATACAGCGGCGTGTTCCTTGCCCTTGCTGACCACCTTTTTCCGCCATGTTGTTCTCATAGCTGTATGTAAGACTAGTACTTGTAACTACCGATCTTTGGCGATTAGCACGACATGAAATTGTACGTAACACGCGCTTCGTTTACTTGAGATTTAAATATTCAATTTCAAGTCGTTGAATTCTTCTCTTGCCATTCGTGTCCGAGTCTGTCTGGTCGATTCCATGTACACGCGCTCAATTGCGCAAGTGTGACGATAGAATAAATACATACATTTGACGATCCAACCTGCCTGGAACATATGATACCCTCGTCTCATCTGTCTGTGGGGAGTCTCGGATATCGACTCTGCTTGACATGCAGCAGCGGAACAGAAATAGTAGTAATGCTACTGACGTGGACGAGGCACGGGCGTTAACTATTCGCAAGGGAGATCGTGCCAAATCGTACTCATCACAAACGGAGAATATCAGAGCAAGTCAGTATTCTAGTATGTGCTGGCTCTGAAAGTGTTGAGACCCTATAAAAACAAAAAAGCAGGTCAGTCGTTTATATATATTAATTTGATCAACGTAGTGCATTTAAACGTGCACTTGCCAACCAGAGATCGATGATCAACTAGCTTCAAAAAAACTAGTTCATTCATGGACTACAGCTACACGTGTACTTGTCAAGTGAGATGAAACAGGAAGGTATGAAAGCGTGCGGACGGTGCGCGACACATGGATAAGCTACAGCGGTGATCGGATGTAGAATGAGCGTGAAATACAGACGATGGTGATGAAAGTTGTCAACAACATACCCGAGTCAGATGAAGGAACCAAAGAGACGAAAGGGAGAACGAGGACAGATATGAAACAAGCAAAGTAGCGATCAGCATCAATGTCGAAGATCATTCCCCAAGACAGGGTCAAGTCTGCGAAGCGTGTCGATCATCTCGTCCGAATCAAGGTCGTCAATGGATCCCAAGCCCTCATGTGCGCAAGAACATCGACACAGATATGGACTTCCTCTTCAACCCAAGAAGCGATCCCCTAGGTGATCCCTTAGGCGGTCCCTCATGGCTGTCACATTCGAATGAGCTGGTCCCTGCACTTGACGTCGACAACCGTGATCCCTGCCGACGGAGACGCTTGCCTAGAGTGCTCAGCGGCGATTGCGTCGCGGGAAAGTCACGCTTGTTTTTCGAGAGATGCAAAGGCATCTCTGGCGGAACATCTTCGGGAGGGAGAAGCACTCGACGCGCTCGAGAACCAAACACGCTCTTCAGAGGCGAGAGGAGTGTAGGCGTCTGTGGTGGCTCGACAGCGAAGGAGACCATCGTGCTGGAGGACCAACGACTGCGCAAGCAGCGCGTGGATTCGAGCTCAAAATCAGGGGAGGGTGGCTCTGGGAAAGACGGTGGTGTGATAGGAGCATCTGAAGAGCCTGAAGACTTAAAGGATGAAACGGAATGAATGGAGGAACGCAGGGCATCTGAGTCGGTGCTCGAACGACGGTGAGTGCTAGCGGAGGCACTGTATGCGAAAGAAGACTGAGAGTAGATGCTTTCTTCCTCTTCTGCGTCGTAAGACTCCTTGATGGTCGATCCACGAGAAGGGATATCAGATTTGACTTCGGGGAAGATACAATCCTCAATATGCAAGGCAACTTCCACCTCAGCAGCGAGAGTAAGTGAATCACGACGTGCGAGAGATGTGGCAGAGGCGACGGCAGGAGATAGGGAGATAAAATCCTCGAATTCGTGGGTGTAGAAATCTTGCTCTGCCTCCTCTGCGCCTTCCGTCGCCGCCTTAGTTTCAGTTGAGGATTCGGGCTGTTCTTCAGTCACGGGAAGAGGCATTGCTTTCCTTTCTTCCTGCTCCAAGTAGTTGTTATCTTCGTCTTCTCGGCAGATCGAGGACCGCGTCTTGATGATGCAATGAGGACGGATGGAGATGCGCTGGGAACAGACACGAGGGGTGAGAAGCAACAACCCGTGTCCATCCTCGTCATCTGAGATCCCAGGGGTTGTAGGTACATCTTCGCTCGAGGCACCGTCGGAAGTTGAAGACGAAGCGGAAAGAGCAGGCGAGCGAGGTACTTCGTCGCTGGACATGGACTGCTCATCAACGGGTGGGAAGGTATAGGCGGAGAGAGTGACGCGAGACGTCTTCAACTCTGGTTGTTTGGAAGAAGACTGCGTCGGGCGCGCTGTCGCTGGCAAATGGGTAGAGGAAACGTCGATATCAAGCTGACTTTCTGACAACTCAGGGATGATTTGGAGTGGGGGACGTCAGGTTTTTTGGCGAGCGAGGATCGAAGAGCGAGAAGGCGGACACACAATGTCCGCATCCACAGAAATGGAGTTTTTTCGAGGATGAGAACGAGTACGGGGAGAGCGCTTGAGTGAAGCACGAGGAAAAACTATTGGACATGTGAGTTTTGCGACTGGAAAGTGCAGTACTGCAACACACGAGAAGGCATTGCAGGTGGTGTTTTGAGTGGACAGGTTGGGTGTGGCTCACGGATCAGATAGTTGTGTGGCTAGCTTGAAGTTGAATCAGATATGTGCGCGGTCATTCAAGCAACAAGGAAAGGGGCATAATACGGTCCAATATTATGTCAGCCATCTAATCTAAAGTGCGCTGTTTCGACTCCGCTTCTCTCCAGTCCCGCGCATCGTTTACCTGTTCCCAAAGGATGCCCAGCAGGCCGCACTCCACGATCATCTCAGTGCTTGAGCACGCAGATCTCGACAACTGTGCCTGCCTGCAGAGATCGGAAGTCAAGGGATCCTCTATCTGATCAGTCTACTAGATCCCACTCCGCTCCCAGCGATCACTGACTTGGGAACGGCTATAATATCTGTCCTGATCCAGGGGAGCTTTTGGGAATGAGACTTGTGAAACCAGACTCGCCGCTGCCAGTGCCGACCCACACATTAGTGCCGACAATAGGCCCCCTGGAAGAGACCAATGCAGCCCCAGTTAACACTTCGCTCTATCGTTGTCAGCAAGTTGGAATGGCCGCTCCAATTTTCAAGTCCCAGCACGCCGTGGCACACGGTGCATTTCGAGAGCACAATGGATTGAAAACGATTCAGGCGGGCTCTCCGGTGTATATCTCTGATGTTCGTGGCAAAGCTTCCCTTCCGAGTTGTTGATAGGCACGGAGACATGTACCCACCGACAAATGAAAACACATGTTTCACATTCTAAACTTGTGACTACGGTAGATACATGACGTAGAGCACAAAGCAGAGATCGAAAACCAACTTGTATCAAGAAAGTTTGTTCATTCATTGGACTACAGCTACGAGTGTCAGTTGAGACGAATAAAAAGGTATGAAAAAGCGTGCAGACAGTGCGCGACACAGGTATAGGCTACAGCGGTGATTGTATGTATGTAATATATCGTATGCAGAATGAGCGTGAAATGCGGGATGATGGCGACAATAACACACCCAAGTCAGATGAAGCAACCCAAGCGACGGAACGGAGAACGAGGACAGAAAAAATAAAATGAAATAAAAAAACAAAGCAGCGATTAGCATGAACGTCGAAGATAATCCTAATACCACAAAACAAAGCCCGAGTCTGTGAAACGTGTCGATCGTCTCGTCCGAATGTAGGTTCTTAATTCATCCCAGCCCTCATATCAGTTGGTGCGCAAGAATATCGACACGGGAATGGGCTTCCTCTTCAGCCCGCGAGGCGATCCCTCATGGCTGGAACATTCGGACGAGCTTGTCCCTGCACTTGACGTCGACGACCGCGATCCCTGCCGACGGAGATGTTTGCCTAACGTGCTCAGTGACGACTGTGACGTGGAAAAGCCATGCCTGTTTTTCGAGGGATGTATAGGTATCTGCGGCGGAACCTTTGGGGGAGGGATAAGCACTCGACGCGCTCGAGAGCCAAGTACGCTCTTAAGAGGCAAGAGGATTGTGGGCATCCGTGGTGGCTCGACAGCGAGGGAGGCCAGAGTGCTGGAGGACCAACGGCTGCGCAAGCACTGAGTGGGTTCAAGCTCAGAATCAGGGGAGGGTGAGATTGGGAAAGAGAATGGTGAGACGGGAGCATCTGAAGAGGTTGAAGACGCAAACGATGAGGTGGAATCAATAGAAGAACGCGGTGCGTCTGAGTCGGTGCTCGAACGCGGCAGTGTTACTTCGCCATACATTCCGGAAAGGGGAGTTTCTGGGATCGCATGTGGGAGCGGGTGGGTGCTCGCGGAGACATTGTACACGAAAGAAGATTGGGTATAGATGCTTGCTCCCTCCTCTACGCCGTATACCTGCTCGGTGGCGCTCGGTGCACGAGAAGGGATATGAAAATTTTCTTCGGGGAAGATAGAATCCTCAATATCCAGGGGGACTGCCACTCGAGGGAGTGGGCGAGACTTTGATGGGGATGGTGGAGGTGGATAGTTGACATGTGATGGAATGTTGCGCTTCCGGCGGATAATTGACTTTTGAGCACTTGTCTGCACCAGAGGCAAAGTTGGAATCAAAGGGAAAGTGGAGAGTGGGGGAGTGGCAGGTGGGAGAAGAGGAAGAGGCTTTGAGTGTCTGCTACAACCCCGAGGTTTCGGTGCTGGAACGTCGATGAAGGTGGGCAAAGCCTCGGCAGCGAGGGTAAGGGAGTCACGACGTGCACAAGAAGTGGTGTAGGAGACGACAGGGGATAGGGAGATGAAATCCTCGAATTCGTGGGTGTAGAAGTCTTGCTCTACCTCCTCTGCGCCTTCCGTCGCTACCTTAACTTCGGTGGAGCATTCGGGTTGTTCTTCGCTCACTGGAAGAGGTACGGGTTTCTCTCCTTCCTTCTTCAAGTAGTTGTGAATATCCTCGTCTTCTTGGTAGGTCAAGGACCGCGTCTTAGTGATGCAAAGAGGGCGGATGGAGATTCGCTGGGAACAGACACGAGGGGTGAGAAGCATCAAGTCATGTCCATCCTCGTCATCTGAGATTCCAGGGGTATTGAGCACATCTTCGCTCGAGGCACCCTCGGTAGTTGAAGACGAAGTAGAAAGAGTAGGGGAGCAAGGTGCTTCGTCGCTGGACATGAACAGTTCATCATCGATTGAAAAAGTATAGGCAGAGAGAGTGACTCGAGACGTCTTCAACTCTGGTTGTTGCGAAAAAGACTGCGTCGGGCGCGCTGTCGCTGGCGAAAGGGTGGAGGAAATGTAGATATGGTGCTCGTTTTCTGACAACTCGGGGATAATTTGGAGTGGCGGAGGTCGGGTTTTTC
>JBBPLK010000127.1:24076-39174 GCA_038089735.1 Exsudoporus frostii
ATTCTTCCTGTACAGAGGTGCGGAGAAATAGATCGTTCCTTCCCTGGGAGCGGCTGCACGAACAGGTAGGTCCTGTAACTATAATGATGCCTATCGCACCCTTACCTTTTCCGTCCACAACTGGTTTCATGTGGAGGATCTTGAGAATGTCTTGAAGGACCTTCGGTGGACACGTGGCGGACAACGCGAGGATAGGTATGTGCGAGAAAAATTGTCGTAGGACACCGAGTTTTTTGTAGTCAGGCCTAGTGTGTTTACAGTGAGCACATTCTTTTTCTGACTCGGATGGCTGTACCTGAAATCATGGCCTAGCTGGGAGACACAGTGAGCTTCGTCAATGACGATGCGAGCTGAACAGTCTCAGTCAACTCGAAAGTTTGTTTCTGTAGACGGAGGACATTCCTAGCTTTCCACCCTCCACGAGTTTGCGTAAAAGGGACATAAATCCCTTACTCTTTGCGATCTTCTCAGGCTAAGACAGTTGTAGTCATAGGCGTCTATCCAGCCAAAGCAAAAAGACGTACCGTAACATAACATAGCTTTATCTCTTTTTGTTGAGCCCCTCCTCGTGAAGATGCCATTGCGGTTAACCGTTGCTGAATCTCACTCGCTTGTCTTTTGGAGGTTCCGCCAGTCAGCATGACAGCATCGACTTGGAAAGCTATCGTGAGCGCAATTGTTGTGCATGGTGTGCATTCAGCCTTACCATCGGCCTCCCTAAGATGCAGAATCTGGTCTGTTATCAACGATATGAGGGGTGAGATGACCAAAGTACAACCGGGCATGAGTAAGGCGGGAAGCTGATACGTCAACGATTTGCCGCCGCCTCTCGAAAAAATGAAGCTAAGACGACATGCACCATAGATGAGAGAGCCGCAAACCTGTTGGCATCACGCAAACGACATCACGACCGTCCATGTTGGCATTGCAAACCCTAGATCCCTTCAACGACGTGCAGAAACAAAGAAGACCATACAGCTCACCCTTGCTGGCAGAGTCGAAAGCTGGTGATTCCAAACACTTTCTTCATCGTACCCTTTAATTGAGGATCCCAATCGAATTCTATGGTATAGTTGATCGTTCCACTCGCTCTCGCCTTTCCCTTGCCATTGGCAGTCGTGTTTCCAGTAGACTGTGCGTTTGAGATTGCCTTATTCTCTCGCATCATCTCTTGCCTCTCTTGGAATAGGTTTTGACGCAGAGCCTTCAGTTGCTCTATCTGTTCGTCGACCCCCTTGATCTCTATTTCGAGAGCGGATAAACGGGCATTCATCTCGTGCTTCCGAAGATAGGAAGGTTGCCCCGAATCTCTGGATGCTTCGGCGATACGCAAGTCTTTATGATGCTCGTGTCGAGACATCTCGAGGATGGCTTCCATCTGATGGGCCAAGAGTGCGTGATATGGCATGAGCACGGATTTGGGTGAGAAGGGTGCTCACGCTTTCAGAGCCAACATAATCAGAGTCGTATCCGTCTACCATCTCCGCAACCCAGTCTCCGTGTCCTCCGACAAAATTATGGGTGATGGTCGAGATTACACGTGTCGAATAAAGGGACGCGGCGCGTCTGAGTATTTGGGAATGTTTGAGCCCACCTTCGACGACGTCTGCGAACTTTATCTGGACGCTGGGCTTGAGTCAAACTATCAGTGTTTGAAGAGCCTATAGTCTACAGCGTCGCCCGAGTGTACTGTACTCATGGCGAAAACCAACGTGATGAAATGAAGTGGACCGAGGGACAACAACTTGAATAACGTCTCTCAATGAGGCGCGGCAGAGAGTCATCAACACGATGATAGAGATTATTCTTGACTTGCTCCTGGGAAACGCCATGTACGGCTTTGTGGGATTCCACGAACAAGGCTGTGGGTTTTCAAACACTGCAGGCGTTGCGACCGTCGCGTAAAAAACCCGAAACGCAACTCCCATCTTCAAGAACCTGAAGCAGACCCGTCGTTCGCTTAGCCTTGTCTCCTGGGAACGTCAATGGCGAGCATCGTCAAACGAGCACGTGAGTTGCTTTGCATCGCTTTCCCCAAGACGCTCTCTCACACCAGTCACTCTGCAAAACAAAGCAAACGCTATTGCACAATGGAAACAATGGCTCCTATCGCAATCTCAATCTCATCGACCAGATCCATTGCAGGACGAATACCAGCTCCTCGCCACGCACACCGAATCAACTTCCGGAACAAAAGACCCAGAGGAAGCCTGTAGTTCTTCCGAGCCCCTCGATCGCGCGTACCCCTCGGCGCAGCAAACCCGCCCTTGGATTGCTTTTGACTCTCCAACATCGTTTGTTAAAAGTCTCTCCGCGCGTTTCCTCAGTCTTTGGACGCCATCTTTTATGTATGCCCTTCTCGGTGGGCAACTATTGAGTCTCTGCGTCACGTGTGCGTCCGTCACGACGACTGAGTTAGTTGAACGGCATTGGATCTTGCCCAGTACGCAAACGTTCTCCGCGTAAGTCGCACATCTCCTGTCATCTGCGCCATCATATTTTTTTGGTATCATAGTTATCTCTCCCTCTTTGTTGTATATACACCTTATACTGTCCATCGATGTGAGTACCGGCCGCCAAACCGCCACAAATTCACTCACCTCCCCAGATGGACTGGCCGGTTGGGGAAAGCTCATAATGCGAGATGGATGGAAATGTGGGTCGTCCGGCTATGGTGTTTGATTCCTGTTCTTCCTCAAACTCTTCCGTTCCAGACTTTCTCTTGGCGTTCGGTGATGCACAAGGAAACTTTCTTGCTGTCAAGGTGGGTAGTATACATTCAGCCTATCTCCACCCTCCGAAACTTGACGTTTCACCTGGAGAAAAGGCATATGGCTATACCGACCTTTTGTCGTGCATGTTGCTAGATGCGTGAGACACTTTGTCTATGGCTTTGTTTGATGCTGATTCCTTTTCATAGATGGGCTATCCCGGTGTGCCTGTTTTCTAGTTGGGTGTATATGAACACAAGGTACCACTGGACGCAAGTATTGGTAGGTCTCGGTATGCTTCGCTTGGCGATGTTTCGTATCGACTCGATCCTCCAGGGTGTCGTGATCTCCATCGGTGGGCTCTCTCTCCTCGTGGTGTCCGACTTGGTCACTGGCAAAGATGGGCACGCTGAGAACCGTGGCATGGGAGACGCCTTGATGGTCGTGGCTGCCACGATCTTTGGCATCGGTGCGTACTCGGATGAATATACCTACCATGAACCAGGCGGCTCACTCTTGGCACAGCGAATGCAACAGAAGAATTCTTTGTGAGACGCTCACCGCTCTACGAGGTGCGTATGTCGTCCAACATTTCCGTGATCTTGTTTGCATGAAGTCCCAGGTTATTGGACAACTTGGTATGTGGGGCACCCTCGTGAGCGGCGTCCAAGCATTCGTTCTGGAACGGGATTTGGTTGCGGATGCTCCGTGGCATAGTGACACGAGTGCGTTGGACCCAAACCTCCCGTTGCAATACACTGACCCCAGCGTAGTCGGACTTTGGCTCGCATATACGCTATGTAAGCCCCCTCTGTGTGTGAGGGATGGGTGAAACTGACGAGGCGACAGCCATGTTCATATTCTTCTCTCTGGCGCCGTGGCTCTTCCGCACGGCATCATCTTCCTACCTTAACATGTCCCTACTCACCAGCGACTTTTACGGACTTATTTTTGGTATGTCGTCTCACTCACCTTTGGACATGGGTACTAACCACAGACGGACAGGTCTCTTTCTCTTTGTACGTACCTGTCAACGTCCCAGGCCGCTTGTGTGCCTCTAATGCCACTTTTTCTTCAACAGCACTATTCCCCATACTGGCTATACTTTCCTGCGTTCGCTGTGGTCATGCTGGGCCTCGTCGTATACTTTTGGCATGCCACACGTATGTCGTATCCATGCGTCCTTATCATCGGCATCGAAACTGACCTCACTTCCCACACCTTCAGCCGAACAACAAGGGGAATCTGATGTCCGGATACCTTCGTATATATTGCATGCGGGTGACATGGAGGATATAGAGAGTTAGACCACATTCCTGTTTCGTTTTTTTTTTGTCCAAACAATCACCATCTCGCGCTTGCTTTTTTTCGTCGGGGTAATGATGGATTTTCGTCAACAACCCTACGAAGACGATGTGGTGTGACGCCGTCGTTCGCATCCCCTGTCCCGCCTTATTCATCGGGACCACCTGGACGAGTTTGTGGAGACGCCAATCGGGGACACCACTGAGATTCCGGTCGTCGCACCCTCCATTCACGAGAATACAGGATTCCCGTACAGGGAATTTCAAATTGTTTGGCAAGTATCGTTGCGTTAGCATCTGTCCAAGGGCTCCAGGAAAATCGGTGGGAGGAGGGGACCTTTTTGTTTGTGAGCCGTCTGTACAAATGGCTCCTGGGACGGCACGAGAACGTACAGGTCTACAGCAGAGAACACGGACTAATCGAAATGGTTGTGCTTTTCGAGCAACTTTGCAACAGGTATGGATCATCAACGGCACCGAGTGACCTCCCGGGGGGATGGTGGAAGAGAACGGTCAGGTTTCTGTTGGACACATCGAAACATGGCCACGGGTGAGTACTAGTTTTGACGCATGTGAGCCGTTGCCGATGGGAGTGTACCTCTACCGAATATGAATCCACTTGAATACATGACCCTGCTCGGACTTGCAGCTGTGTTGCCGGCCATCGAGGGCGCACAAAAGCTCAGAGGTAGACCACGGTCCCACGTACCGGGCCATTCCATCCCTTGGAAACATACTCGGTCTGAACAGAGACGCGCCCTATCTCCCATCCACAACGTAGTCAAAGGAGGTGGTATGGCCACTTTGATCATTGCACATCGCACCTGAACACGATATCGATCCGCGACTCGTCGAACAGGGCGGTATCGTTTACAAGTACATCTTGCACCAGGACGTCGATCGTGTTGAACCCGGAGGAACTTATAGCCATCCTTGAAACGCTCAACGTATTGGAGTCCGTCGAGGCTGCGCGTGCTGACCTCGCATTTTAAAACGGTTACAGAATATCCGGACGGGCTGAACACTACGCAGGATCTGACGCGAATGGATCAAGTACGGCTGTCTGGCGAGATGCGATGGTGGCATCTACCTTCGGATACCCACTGGAACTGGGTACCAGGAGAAGATCCAGGTGAGTTGGGCGTTTGATCTCGGCGCACTCCATTGAACTACGTCGCCCATTTCTTGGTAAATAGGATCCTCGTTCAGGCCTAGTTGTGTTATCACTCGACTTTGGACTTGGGCGGACTTTGGGGGAGATTTATGGTGTCACATTGCTGCGGGCAAGGCTTTCCACGCCAGGTGTGATCCTGTTGACCCTAACCTCAATGTAGTCCCAGACGTCACGGCACGCTACATCCTGGTAAGGCAACACCGGAGTTCAAATATTCGGAGTCAAAAAACTGTCGTGAAATCGTGCCCCAAGTATGTTTTTCACGAACGTTTTGACCGAAACATTTGACTCAAACGCCGACACCACCTAAGGATCTGGACTGAGATTAACCTCAATGGCAAGGTACAAAGAAAATGTCGATCCTGCGCTCCCCGTGCAGTTCTATGGCGTGCTGTCAGCGACACTCACTTGTCGCCCATAGAGCAGTTGGATGAGTAGCTTCAACACAATATATGAATACGATCATAGTTCACTATCATCATCCATATGTCAATCATTCATCGGCCCATGCATCACATCGGGACTTCCAACATTTTGAGTCACTCAAAATAAAAGGTAAACCGACTATAAAATATATGAATGGATATTATTATGAGGTAATTTATGTTGATGGTGGTTCAAATATTTTTCTTAAGTTTAACTTTGAAGTAAAATGTTGAAAAGGATAAAAATAATTTTAGGATATTACACCTTTTACATCTCCGTCCTAGAAGAATCAGAGTATCTTTCAGTGGCAAGTGCGTCATTTACAAGCAGTAGACGTATCGCGCTAAGCATGGACGAAACACAGATTTTGAAATTCCAATATAAAATTAAAGGAAAGAAAGAAAAGATGGCGATGAAAAAGTGGTCATATCATGTTTCTTCCCCCTCCCTCGCCTTACTTTGTAATCCCAACACATCGTACAACACATCTGCCACAATTAATGATATCCAGAATGAAATGATATGGAAGAGAAACAGCGAGTAACGTGAATACGTGAGTCAATCAATCCAAGATTGAGAAGAGACGGTACAGAATCGTGGGGTGATGGTACATTTTTTTTAAATGGGATAGGAATGAGAATTAAAGATGGGGCATCGGCGGTTCGCTTTCGTGTGCGCGTTCGTATTCATGTAGATGGCGGAATAAACGCATGGAGCGGCTAGATGGTGGATGTGGGTGGTCGATCGTTGGAGGAAGTGGTGTCGCTTCAAAATCTCGTGGAAAAGCTGTGCCAGGACGAACTTTTGGATGAAAAAAGGAGTATGAAGTGATGGAGAGATGAAATGCATAGATGAAGCGCACAGGAAAAGGGCATGATGATGACGATGCAAGACAGCGAATGAGAAGGAGATGAACGAGAAAGCGTGACAGGTGGAGTGATGAGGCGTGGCGATCATGAGTATAGGTATCATGGTTCCAACAACGCGCTCGGGAACGATGACGATGGTGCCCTCGGAGCTTAAATCTCCATGCCTACCTCGCCGAGTCCGAGTATGTGCGTCTGCGCTTTTTCTCGCGCACGGGCAAGTCGTCGTCCGCGCAACTCGCCCACACCCTCTTCACCCCTTTCTCTCGAGCGCTCTCCAGCCGCCGACTCCACACTGGCATCTTCCATCTCCAGGTCCTCCCCGCACCGTTCCGCACCTCCGTGCGAATCCGCCACCGAGGACGGGTGCGAAGATGCCGATGCATTTGACGAGGACATGGATAAGACAACTGAAGACGCCACCGACGGCGAAGTGGACGAAGCAGACGAAGCAGACGACAGCGGTGCAATGTCCCCCCTCAGCACCGCCACATCTCTCTCCAGCAACCGATTACGCTCTTCCAAGTCTCTTCCTCTCGAAGCCTGCACTGACACGAGCTGCTGGAGGTATCGAATATACTCGACTGACTGTTCAACGCGTCAGACACATGATGTGTGCGCAGTGACACCTGAACGACGTACCTTGCGCAGAATCATACCCTTGTTGGCTTTGATCGTCATTTGCTCATTGGCAGTGATGCCAGTGACACCATTCGCGTTGCCGTTGGGAGTAGATGCAGAGGTAGGCGAGGTCGGGGCCAACGCTTCGCCTTCCTCGCTCGGATCCTTTTTCACCATCGATCCCTCTTCTGGTAAATCAGGCAACCCCTCCTCTACCGGCAAGACATGCATCCCTGTTACACACCACAATCGGTCAACACATCGTCACACACCAAAAGGCAAATCACATACCAGAGTCGCCCAAGACCCCAATCGTAAACAAGTCCTCGGCAAGGTTCGGCCCGGGTGCCGAACCTGCCGGTGGCGTGGTACCCGGCACGACGAGCGGGCCGTCGCACTCGAAAAGGACACCAGGAATGAGACTGGCCAGTTCGCCGATGCGCTCATTAATGTTGTCTCGCCTCCGGCGCTCGACAGCATTGTGGGATTCTCGTCGTCGGCGTCGTTTTTCGGAGAGGTGGGTGTCGGGATCGAGTTGTTTGGTCACTGATGTGGACGAGGGGGTGGACGCGGCAGGTTTGGAGAGGCTGCTGACGTGCGAGGCGGGGAGGGAGGAGGCGAGATGGTGTGCGCTGATGCCGTTGATGGATATATTGTTGAGCGTCTCCACATCGGTGGGGGAGATGCCCATGGTGGGCGTACCGGCGCGGTTGACCGACGGGTAAGCATAGTACGGCGAGGACGGGGTCTGCGTGGGGTAGGGGTACTGGGAGTGCTGCGAATGGGCATGGGCGTGTTGGACACCAAAGGAGTGGGAGAGGGAGTCTGGGGTGGGGAGATTGTAGTCTTGGGGGGCACTGGTGCCGTTTGGGACAAAGAAGCCGCCCATGGGGTTTCCGCGGCCAGGGATGACGATGGCGTGTGGGCGAGGCGGGGGACTGGTGCTGGTAACGTGTGAGATGGAGTTGGCACGGCGGTCGCGGCGGGCGGATCTCGTCGGACCGACGGAAGGTGCCCGGGAGCGCGAGCGGGAACGATGGGTAGGAGATGGAGAGTGGCGGTACTGGAATGCAGCGGACGGATCTGGGTGTGGCTCATAGCGCATGGAGGAGTTGAGTGCGGGGAGAGTGGAGTTGAAGTGGGCATAGTCGTGCTGGTAGATGTCGTGATGGTGCTGTTGCTGAGCAGAGGCAGGGGCAGAGATGTCAAAGATGTTGTGCCTATACGTATCATCATTGGGGGAGCGTGAGTTGGTCGATCGCTCATGGGAGGAGACGTGGGGCGTCTCGATGAGGTTGGCGAGCTCGTCTGCAAAGTCGATCGGTTGTTGTGGGTGGGTGGGGTGGTGCGAGTGGGCCTGCGCGGGGAACCTTCGTAACGGCTCAGGGAGAAAGGAGATGTTGTGGGGCAT
This sequence comes from Exsudoporus frostii, assembly GCA_038089735.1. Taxonomy (NCBI): domain Eukaryota; kingdom Fungi; phylum Basidiomycota; class Agaricomycetes; order Boletales; family Boletaceae; genus Exsudoporus; species Exsudoporus frostii. The sequence continues at coordinate 32,590 of JBBPLK010000127.1, forward strand.
GAAGAGCTGCTCGTCGCGGTCGTCGTCAGGGGTGGACTTTGGGGACGCAGTGTGCGCGGGGGATGGCAGCTGGAAGCCATCCTGTCTGACGAGCGGAGGATATGCCATCTGGCTCAAGGAAAAAAAGAAAAGAAAAGCAGAAAAAATAAGAAAAAATAAAGTGCGAGCCAGCTCGTCCACAAGTACGCGACCAAATATCTCTCGGGGTCTCGGTCCGACTATGGGAATGCCAGGCACTGCCGCACTTTATCTATTTACCACTATTTATTTCCCCACATTTTATTTTGGTACGCGGACCCGACCTCGGACAAATCGAATTCGACAACTCTGCACGACCCCCCGCGGACACACCCACGCGAAACGGCACATTGTGCGAGCACCGTCCATTTGGTCATCCCCGTCCCACGCGCAAACCGGATAACCCCTCCCCCACAAAGGAAATAATATCCCATCCATTGCGTCATCACTGCAATGTACTGTCCCCGCGCCTATTGGTTCCCACGCATATGCCGGTCTCTACATCAAATCTGCGCACCGGCGTGCGCCAACCACCGCGCGCGTTCTAGAATATGGTCCTAGTATAGATACACATTTTAAAACGATCGCTGTCTTGATAAGCCTACCGAGTTACTTATCCTCCAGCGCGCATAAACAAGTCACCGGCGTTCCCTCCCCTTCTTCGGTGGCGAGCGGGAAAACGAAACACCCGGTCGTCGCACCGACGACAGTGGACGTGAACAAGACGAAAACGGGACCGTACGTGAGTCTGATCCCTTGACACTATTATCGCTGCCCTATCTATCTATTCGCAGTCTAGTTCAGGCCCGAGGAATCTCAGCCCAACCGTCTAGAACGAGGACCACCATCAAGAACGCACTGCCACATCCTACATCCATCCTTCCCGCCCCCCGGCGCTGCCTGCTTCGATCCCATATCCGCGGGCCAAATCATGCTTCGAACCTGTGGGAGCGAGAGCTGGCGTCATTTATATTCGACATACGCGTACCGAGGACGTACGACGATGGAAAAAGCCTTGGCGGAACAGGAAGGACCGACTATCTTCCAATCGGGCTGACGTCTGGTCTGCCTACCCGGATACTTGCAGGAGTGCTGACCTGCATAATTAGCGACGCTCTTGTTCGCACGCGTACCCGGTCCGAATGAAACGCGTCGCCAACCCCAACGATCGGTGTGAGTGGACATGTCGAGCTTTATCACTGCGTCGCGATCGCTCCTCGGTCCAAGTGCCTAGATCCGGAGGGGGCCAATGGACATTGTAAGTATAACGTAAATACCAGCCTTTCGTGCCATTGCAACGTCGTGATCGGGGGCAAGCGTTTTCCACCACGCATATGGCACTCGTACTTGTGGTATGTGGCGTATCTATCCCGCCTGCTACTAGATGTCAGCACGTTCTATGCACCTCGGAACTCTGAGCGACGCTTTGCGAAGCGCCATTCCGGCTCATCGTACCGAACGCCCCCAATAATACACCACGCGGGCAGCCGTTCCCATTATTTATGAAGACGAGATGAACCCATGCGAATGAGAAAAAGAAGAGGAAATTGCCACTGTCGACTTGTCAGCAAAAGGAAGCGAGGAAGCATCGTTGCGTTGCCCCCCCTGTGAGGACGGGCGATATCGATGAGCGACGGTTTCCGAGTCCTCTGGTGGGTCCCAAACCGCTGGTTGGCGCATGCCCGTACGTCCCGCTTCGATGACGTCGTGCAATAACACAAAATGGTCGGTATGATGCATATGTGGTAAAGCACGTGCGATAGCCATGCCAAGTGGCGTTTATGAGGCCCACCCTGGCGACGACGACGACGAATTGCCGTCCAATATAAATCTACCCACTGGCTCATCACCAAGGACACACAATATTATGCGATCGCCCATCGATCTCCGCCTATCCCCAGTCCCGCCCCCCGAAACGGAGGCAAGCAGAGAAAAACGTATCATGCACCCTGGGTTTAGTAAACGTGCTCGCGTAGGCCTCCCCTTTCAAGTTCGATCTTAAAGTCAAACCTTGTGTCCTTTACTCTCACCTACCCCCCTTGCGCTTGATCGTTCCAAAATCCCCTCGTCAGAACCTCCGGGTTAAAGCGTCTCATCATACCCACCGATCGACAGACGCGGGCGTCGCTGTGACTCAGACCTCATCGACATCCATTAGCAACAACACGATTAAGCTGACAAACTGAACAAACGCTGATATATAATCAACAGAACCCGACGGAATGGAAAGTTCGAATTGAACCTAGGTTTCGCCGAAGACGTGTGTATACAGGCGCTTTTGTCAAGGCGGTGCGTTTTTCATATATCTTCTATCTTCCATATAGGGTGGGGTGCAACCGCGTGCGTAAACCGGCGCTGACCAAGTCGCCGCCGTCAGGTGCGCCGTGGTGGAATCATTGCATCAGGTCAGCAAATGGTTTCTAAACGCCCCTCTACAAGTGGTGGTAGGGTTCCCTCTATTGACGTTATGGCTTTGAGTTGGACACCATCGCCCTTGTAATATCCATCGAGGGAAGAGAATGCATCCATGAGCAGAGGTCAGAATGAGCCACCCTAGAGGGTGGAACAGATCCGTTCCACGTCGAACGTGCTTTCGAACCCCCAACAGCAGGTCGATGGATACACGTAAAAAAAGAAGAACCCCACCTGTTACAGCAAATGAGGTAAGGCACACCTCCAAGATGCACATATGGAAGATTCAAAAATGAAACGTTACACACCTGCTTTAGAGACGGCCCGAGTACAGTAAGATACGACGGCGCAAACGAAGGTTTTAAAAAAATACAAACATGCTTGATAACGCACTGGGATCGGGAAAGTAGGATGCCGGGAGGAATACAGGGACGGGGGACAGAGACGTGGACGTGTGAACAAGACGGTGGATTACCACGCCCAGGGGTATGGAACTTCGGCTTGCCATCTTGGACAGGGAACATCGATTGATGGTCCGTCGTCGCCTGTTGAGGGGTTTAGATGCGCCTTCAACCAAGGTTTAATCGATCTCGCTTATGATTGGTTCCTGATCCTCCGTATAGCATCGTGAGAGTGTGAGGAGGGAGAACATAGTGCCGAGTAGCGGCCAAAAAAAGGTCTTCCAGGCCGGCCTGAATGGACCGAGATAAACATGATGATGGCGTTGATGATGTATGATGTATGAGATACGGTGACAATAAGTTGATAAGGATGAGGGTGATGTGACGGCGGACGATGATGACGCGTTTTTCACACTTGAATTGATCAACGTACATGCAGACTACAGACCGGGGAAAGATGAGAATCAACAGGCCTGGCCCCAACTCTCCCAGAGGACAGTGACTGACAATCGTTTGCACACGTACCTCTTTGCCTTTACGTAAATCTACCTCGGCGTCTCTTTTGGCCAGTGGGATCTGACGGCAGTCCTCAATACCTGGTCGCTGGGAAATCATTACGGTGTGCGTAAAATGTGCGATCTCACCCGGCCGGCGTGCTTGACATCTACTGTATCCCCATTCACGGTCATGACATATACACCATGACGGCCTGTAATCTATAGGAGAACAAGAATCGCTCTGGATGCCTGCTGCGGATTCATTTATTCAAGCGAGCTTCTATTGGTCACTGTACGGATCGGCTTCCGGTTGTCATGCCCATGTATCTTGTTGGTCGTTTTGACAGATGGAACGACGCCTGGAGAGATGATAAAAGAACGGTCACCACCTTTGGCATGGTTTGGGCATTGTCGATGAGGGAGGTGCATTTGGGAAAAGCGAAAGGGGCGCACCTCGTCTGGCCCGCCGGATGCGCCTAATCTGAACTGAGACGTACCGCCGAATGAAATGAGACTGATGGCGGAGTGGTGTCAACCTCAACGTTGTAAGGCGGACCCCCGGAAACTGCGGGGTTCAAAATAATGATGATGATTGTGTAATCACCGATGGTGACGGTCGCCCCCTGGATGTGTTTCGGAAGCACCGACGTGTCGCCCAGTGCCAGTGGGGCCTGCTTTGACAGAACGTCGTCGTCGACAGCGATGACAGCGATGGCACACGTGTTCTCGTACGCGTAGACGTCACTACGACCCAAGAGGACGTGGCAGGGGGCCACAGAGCTTCACAACGATCAAGCCGGACACTGTCATCGCCGTCGACTGCGGACACGGACGGTTGAAATGTGAACCGCCCTTCCCAAGAGGGCAAGCGAGTCCGAGCGACGTGAGTTTGGATTGTGATGAGCCTCGACCTCGTTCGTCTGGACCTGCAGGCGAGCACAGCGGAAGGCTCGTACGATCGATTGTTGTTGTCCGGTGTACCGTACCGTAGGCGTCGCAGGCCAGTCACCACGGAATCTGCCTGAGGTCAACGCGCGAAAAAAAAGGGGGGAAACAATCGAACCCGACGCTGATCCTAGGAGACAGAAAAGAAAGAGAAGGAAAAGGGCATGCAAATGTGAATCACGCCCTATTGCGTCTTTATCTTCGCTCAAGGCATCGCCCCCCTGCCGTCAACTGTGTTCACCTGACGCGGTCCACCAGACACACCCCTAGGTCACCTGTGCTTGTATTCACGCGTTCATCTTGACGTTCATGTTCGCGATAACATACATGTATGGTGTAGTCGGGACGCTCAGGCTGTATCATGTTACGCACTGCGCAGTATGATCGTAGTGGAGCTGAAACAATCAGACGAAAGCCCCGCTTCGATTGCAACCGTTAACCTCCTGCTCTGAATCGAGATTCGTGCAACATCAACAGCACATCGCCCAAGTCGGCGGCATGATCACGAAACTTGCACATCAAAGCGAATACTTCAGAGCAGGTCTGAATTTGACACAAGAAATTTACCTATGTCGAGACACACAAAGCAAATGAGCTGCAGCTATGTAATATGTACCACAACGCTCTACGTGGTACTAAAGTTATGAGGGGCAGGAACGAATATTCTAGGCTACTGCTAGTAACCCAGCCTGGTAAGTAAGGTAGTTGACCTACAAAAGGATGGTCATACCACATGTAACCAGGTATCGAAATCCATCACCAGGTGTTCCACCAATCTCCGCAATGGCGGAATACCATCTATAAAACTGTCTGTCCTGAACAATCCAACTCTCACAAAACCGTCAATGATCACATTTCCCCACAAGAGGATCCAAGACATTGTCCAAACCCATCCTGCCAGCCCACGTACCTTCATTCCCGTCAACTGCTTGAACGCCTGTTCGGCAAACATCCCAGGGGCCATCATTCCAAACCCGACTAACATCCTCCAAGGTTCGCTCGTGCCATCGAGCGAACTGAGCCCAGATTGGTGGTAAACTCCGGAGGCGAGGAATGCCCCGATAACGAGACCTGCGCGACCGAAGATGAAGGAAAGTGGGTAACCGCCCATAACGAGGAAAATATGACGAAGCCATTGGTGCCACCTGCGTCCCCAGAATTGAGCCAACGACGTGGAACGCCACGGGGCGTCAAACCCAGGGGGCCATTGAGCGGGGTCTTGTCCCAGGATAAGAATTCCCAGTACGGTGCATGCATCGTAACACGTCTGGAGGAGACTGTAGATTGCGACGAGGCTGATGATGGAGATGATGCTCGATCGGAAGTATCGTATGTGGAAAGGTAGGTTTTCATTGAAAATAGGTCCTCCTGAAATGGAACCGAGTCCCGCTGGGGAGAATGATCTGATGGCCCTGTGCATTGTGCCGCAAATGAGCGCATGGACAGCTGCGGACAAAGTTGCATAGAGGACGAATCCAGTGCGGTTCGATGGGCGAGTTTCAAGCGGGATGTACATTCCGCGTGACCAGTTCCAGCCGTAACCGCGGAAGGTCAAGGCAAGATCGAGGGCATCCATGAGAGTTGACGGAGTGCTGTCCTTGGGACGGATTTGTCTCGCGAGCGGCTCTTTTGGGAATACCCAATAGAGAGAGCGGGTAACGATCATCAGCATCGGGTTCTGACATTCAACGAGTTTTAGTTGAGTTTTTCCCCTCATGGATTTTGAAGAAATTGATTGTTCGGAAGAGTCTGGGCCACTTACCGTCAAATCGTTGTGGAATTTTCGCTCGAAATGACTGAGCGCCATATCCACGGAAAACGTTGCTCGCAACGCTAACAGCACGATGATCAACCAGCACGCCGCTCGAAGAACGCGCGTCTGCGGCGTAATGGCCAATACCGCCATAACGAAGTATAAAATCAACGGAGGCAAGACATATGATACAAATGTCGCAATGTCGATAGGCGTTTTTGTCGTTGGAATACCGAGAACGCCGCACATGGGGACAGCAAAAGACACGGTTTACGTCGTCCATCCGCCTGGGAATTTATGTAAATCTGAGGGCGTTTACGGTGGGCGAGAGGGATCAGGCCGGGTTTCATTTTCAATGTGTGCCACTTCGAATTGACCCCTAATTTGCAGGGTTTCACGTAAATAAACATAAACTCGACAGTAGGATCACTTGTCCAAAAAAAAAGACAGAACTCACCACAGGATCATGTAAATGACCTAAAAACTGGAATGTCCACTGATCCAGCTTCGAAATCAAGTACTAGATAATACATCAGATTGAGCTAGTCATATGATTTGT
>JBBPLK010000128.1:7205-57080 GCA_038089735.1 Exsudoporus frostii
CAAGTAAGATTGGTAGGATCCAGCGTGAGCTCATTCGTTCATCCCTGGATCTGAGCTTCTGTCGGATATCACCCAAGCCTGGCTGAAGTGCTATTACTGTCATTCTCATATCGAGACAATAGCTATCTCTCCCACCTCTGATGACCAGCTTGTTATCCAAGTTCATGTATGGAGTCAATGGCATGCGCGACCGCCGCCCACATAGATCCAGTTTAGCTTGCAGTTTATACTTCAAACCGGCAGTGGCCTTTTCGACGAATAGGGAGTATGTCATGAGCAGTGACCCTGAGGCGGTTCGAGTGTAGCGTGAGGACGATGGCCCCAAATACAGCCCCGGAACCGACATTAAACTCTGGGAGGCGTTGAGACCTGACGACGAATTCTGGGGAAGTGCTGCACCGCTGACTCAGTGAGTGGTGGATCCGGAGTTGGTGACGAATCAAAGTCTCACGCGGACTCGCATCCCGCGGTGATGGTGCAATACAATCGAATGCGTTCAATTGAGGAAGGGAGGGCGAAGAAGTGTCCAACCGAGCGAACGAGTAGTTCATTCAAAGGGTGCAGTCGGCGTTTCGAGAGGCGGATTTCATGCTCACCCAAAGAGTCCACCGCGGTGTTTGGGTCTGTGCATCGTTGCCTTTTTGGACCTGGCCCTCTCACACACAAACCACCATGTCGAAACAAGTTTCAGCCCGGATGAAATCGAAAGGTACTTGTCTCTTTCTTCCGGTGCGGAGAGCAATGAAATGACGTGCCTGCCAGTTGATCAGTTGCAATTTCCTGTCGCAAAGTTTAACCAAGGAGGCGGGAGCAATGACATTGAGGAGGCCATCCACGACTGCGGAGCACTAGAACTTTTTCCACTCGGTCATCCCGGGCGATATGTCGCCTTGTCGTCGCTTGGACTTCATCTGAATCATCGTTACGAGAAGCTCGGGGTGATGACAGACCTCGAGGAGGCCATTTTTCTCGGCCGAGTCACACTGGTGGTCCGCACAGCAGGGCACCCAGCTCAGTCAGCGGCTTTGAACAACCTTTCCCTTTACCTCTGTACTTGGTGCAAGCATCTCGGGACGATGGAAAACCTGAACGCCTTCGAACGAGACGCACTGGCATTTCGGTCAAATGACCTCGCAGTTGATCTTTCCACCCGGTACAACCAGCTCGGGGAAATGGAGGACCTCAATGAACCCATTTTCCTCAGCCGAGATGCACTGGCGCTTTGCCCCCTGGGGCACCCAGATTGCTCAAGCTCCTTGAACAACCTCGCTATTTATCTCTCCACTCGATACAACCAGCTTGGGGCAATGGAGGACCTCAACGAGGCCATTGTCATTGACCGAGACGCACTGGCACTTCGCCCACCAGGACTGAATTCAACCAGCCCAGGGTGATGGAGGACCTCAATGAGGCCATTGTCCTCGACCAGGCCACTGTCCTCGACCGAGATGCACTGGCACTTCATCCACTGTGATGTGGGCTGTGGACAATGCTTAGATCAACAAGATCATTTTGATCTTTTATGATGATGTGAAGGACGAGTCTTCTTGTTTAGATTATACCTGTGCAGCATTGGCGCTGTACAGGATGATGAAAAATTTGGTGGATATACCATTCTATCTTGTATATACATATTGGCTGAGCCTAGTTTTCTACCTATGTTTACTACTTTGCTTTTCCCCGTCGTACTTATCTAATTTGCTATTGAGTATGTCAGACCCGGGTGAGGTAGAAATGTATGAAACCTTATGGTGGATTAGTTTACTACCCTCATCGAAAAACCTTCCAGAGCAATCGGGCGTTGCATCCTCACATGATGCGCAGCACTAGCGCCGCATCTTCACCATGCATATCCATCGAAGAGCGCTACGAGCGTCGCACCCTGGTCACATCGATCAACGACTTACCCGTCCTGCGCCATTCAGAATGAATGTCCAGGCGCTCTTTGAGTTGTTTTACGTCTACATTGTCTTATCATCCCTGCAAGCTATCAATCGACCCCCGCGAGGTGCTTACCAGCATGTTCAACCCATCTTGCGTATACTCTATCTCATGCGCTGATTGTCGAGACCCATCCCACTTCCGAGCGTCCTTGGTGAGTTGACGATCACTTTTCTTGTGCTTCGTTCCAGGAGAGGGATGAACATCCTCGTGACGAGTGTTGGACCCCCGATGTTGATCTCCGCAGGGCATATGAGATCCGAAATGTCCATGGTGCTCGGTAAGTCGTCCTTGGCTGCCCAGAAAAAAAAAAGAGGTACGTCAGCGGGGTTCACCCCTGGGGCTTGGAGGACGACGCTGCGTTGTTGATCAAGTAGTCGAGACCGCGCGAGCCGAGGATGCTCTTTGCGCCGCGAATACAGAGACTTTGTCGATGACGTTTAGCTCAATGACGAAGAGGGAACCGTTTTCAGACGAGGCTCTGAGAGCGAACCGAGCTTCCTGGCACCTTTTAATTGCGGCAGGTCGAGAAGAGGGTATCGTCTTCCGACGCGATAAGTGCTTGGACGAGACAGAACCGGGGCCATGGGACGCGCTGGGATGGAAGGTGGTCATGTTCAGGATTGGTGACGTACCAAGTGATCAACCAGGTAAGCATTTGGTGGTAAACGTCTCAACATTCAACTCCCATGCTCTCGCACGACTGCTCTCGGAAATAGGATGAGAAATGCGGCGATTTTTTTTATAGAGGGGCTACCGTTGGCACAGAAATGGCCCGTCGGTGAACTTGCTGAATCGAAGGCCTACCAGCTGGAGCACATCCGACCGATTCGAATCACATTAGAATCATGAACTAGATTAAATTCAACTCTGGCATTAATCTATTATCTAGCTCAAGAGTAGGACACGACTTGCCTTTGACAAGTCATCATGATACACGTGATTCTCTATACAGGATTTGTCACAGAGTCATGTGAGTGTGACTAATGTGACTGACGCGGAGCCGCGAGCAGCGTGTCATAATTAATGAGCTCTTGTCGTCCTCAGCGTCTCAGACGACGACGAACGCCATCATGACTGTCTCTGTCGCGGGTGATAGCAGTGACGACGAACTCGATTGGGAGGAAGTGCACGTCCCAGAGCAACAGCAACAGCCCGACACGCCCCTCGAGCTCGAGCTCACTCAGGCTTCCCCTACCCCACGGCAAAATATCGAAATCACTCTCCAAGCGCGACCCAAGAAGGACGACACCAAGTGAGTACACCCTTTACCCCGTTTGCTTCCGGGCTCGTGCAATCCGGCGTGCATGTGAACAGGAAGAAGGCGGCCGCTGCCCTATACGCGCAACGCGTCCTCCGAACGACCTGTCACAAGATCCATACCGTCGCTCTCCTCGCCAACGCTCGGACACGAAACAAGTGGCTTAATGACCCCTTGCTCCATGTGAGCGTCCTCCTATTCCACCCCACCCTCATTACGGCTGACTCATCCCACCAGGCTCGACTCCTCTCCATCACTCCACTCGCGCTCCAGAACGGATTCGCAATGATACACAAGTCGCGTGTTCCAGATCACAACAAACGTGGTCGTCTATTCGAAGCCGCCGTCGATCGTCTTGTCACTTGGTGGTGTGAGACTTTCTTCTTCGTCACGTCCACCGGGCACATTAGAAGTAGGACATTTGAGGAAGTCGAAGACGAGATCGCTCTGGTCGGTGAACCCGAGGGGTCGGAGCCCGGCAACCGCGGCTCTGAACGCATCCGGAGCGTTGAATCTCTTATGAAACATGTGCTGCTGCAGCGTGGGTCTAGAGACACCAGCGCGCAGCTCTTCACTGCCCTGTGTCGGGCACTTGACATCCCCGCGAGGCTTGTCGTCAGCTTGCAGAGCGTTCCTTGGAAGTCGAAAGTTGGGAAACCAGCTCCAAGGATGGAAGGCTCCAAAGGCAAGGGCAAAGCGCCACAGAGAGTCGCTGATGATCACGAAGACCTTGAGACCGACGCTCAAGGCGAGATAGTGGATGTTTCCGCGTCCCCTTCCAAATACAAAGGTACATTTAGACCGGAACATATTTACCAAACGGTTTCTCGAAAGAATGCACCCTCAGTGTATACTCACATTTTAATTTACAGGAAAAGGCAAGGAGACAGCAAACCCAGTCATCAGACTTCGCAAACGAAAAAGTCAATCTACTAGCCGGAATGGATCACCTGCAATTCGGCCAAGATCACCGAGTATGTAGGACGCATTGCCGTTTCACGTTCTTTCTAAGCGATTATGTCAATTGTGTCCACAGAATCACCGGATCCGACGACCACACCACCTGTCTTTTGGACAGAGGTGTTTTCCCGTGCGGACTCACGCTGGCTGCCAGTGGATCCCATCCGCGGTATTGTCAACAAGCGACACGCTTTCGATCCAAGTCATGTTCAGAACACAGGAAGTAAGACCCCCATCAGGCAAGATAATCGAATGTTGTATGTCATCGGTTTTGAAGAGGATGGTTTTGGTCGCGATATCACGGCACGGTATGCCCGTGAATATACAGCCAAAGTATCCAAAGTACAGGCTGTTGGTGGAGGTCCCGGTGGTGGCCGTAAAGAATGGTGGGCGACAGTTGTGCAATCCATCACGAGACCCTATCGCCTCGTATGTATAACCCAAGCTCCGGTGATAGAACGGAGATGAAGGCATTCTGATCGTGTCTTCTGTTTGTTCACAGCAAAGGGACGACCTCGAGGATGATGAATTGCACACGCATCAATTGACCGAAGGCATGCCGACCACGATCGCGGGCTTCAAGAATCATCCCTTGTGCGTGTTTGCGTTCCCTTTTTTTTTCTTTTGGGATTTTTCCGTGGGGTGTAATTGACTTATCCTTATCGCGCCGCGCTTTTAGGTACGCCTTGTCTCGTCATCTCAGGCGCGATCAAGTCATTGATCCTCCCACGGAGCTTGGCAAGTTTAGAGGGGAGCCTGTATATCCACGTTCGTCCGTGATTTCCCTCAAGACTGCGGAGAATTGGATGCGGCAGGGACGCGTAATACGTCAAGGCTGTCAACCCATGAAAATGGTCAAGCAACGCGCGGTGACCGTCAGTCGACAACGGGAGATGGAACTCGCGCTCGAACGGGCTAAAGCAGAAGGGCACGCCGGCGGTGATGAAGAGGTGATGCAAGGCTTGTATGCGATCTCGCAAACGGAGGTATATACGCCAGAACCTATCAAAGACGTGCGTTCGGGCTCCTCGTTTTATTATTTTCCTTTTTCCTCGATCTCTTCTGTCTTGGGCTTGACGACATGATTCCTTTTTCGAGTAGGGTAAAATCCCAAAGAACGATTTCGGCAACATTGACTTGTACGTGCCGTCCATGTTGCCGCAAGGCGCGGTACATGTCCCATGTACGTGTACCTGAATGACTTCCGACCGAGCTGAAGGTCAACTTTTTCGTGGGGGTGTAGTTAAAGGGGCTGCGAAGATAGCGAAGAAACTCGGGTTTGATTATGCAGAGGCGGTGGTACGTGACACCTTTCTGATGGAACACGCGCACACGCATGATTTAATTTTTGCATTGGTTCTGGTGTCGTGATTCCATTTATCGATCTAGACGGGATTTGAATTCAGAAAACGAAGGGCGATGCCTGTCACCCAGGGTATCGTCGTCGCCGCCGAGAATGAGGACGTGATCGTGGAGGTATGTGTCACTGTCGGGTTCGCATCACCTCCCTGTCTTATTTGCCTGCCGACCTATTCTACTATTGCTGTTCCTGTTCGGATTGATGGACTTTTTTGGCGACGATCTAGGCGTGCCTAGAAGCGGAACAAGATGCGGAAGAAAGGGCCCGTGTAAAGCGGCTAGAACGTGTGTGTAAGCGGTGGACACGACTCGTACACGGTCTTCGTATTCGGGAACGACTTCAGAAACAGTACGCGTCCGGCGAGGCGGACGAGCGTAGTGGGCCTGTTGACCAACCACCACAGCAGCCGCTGCGGCAACGAGGATCGTGGCTCGACACGGACGACCATGAGGTAGGTTCATTGGACAGGTTATGGTTATGTCGGAGCTGAGCTGGAGCTCATGGATTTCTGTTTCGTTCCCGCTATCGCAGCAACCGGGAGGATACCTCACCACTGCAGACGACGTCGTAGAGCCCTTCCATCTCCCACGCGACGTTCACCGGTACGACCCTGCGCCGGTGGCATCGACGTCCACAGCTGGCTTGGGTGGGGACAACGATCATGCTCGTCCTCGACTGGGCGAGGACAATGCAGCATCGGTTTCTCGAGATCGGTTGCTTGTCCCAAATGGGGATGACGATGCCGAAGGGGAAATGGAAGTCGAAGTCGAAGCGGAAGCCGAGGTGGTGGATCTTCAGCCTCAGCCTCGTAAAGGCGTTCCAAAGACGATGCGAGAACTCGCCGAGTCGTATGCACAGCAACAGGGGGAGGTAACGCCATTACCACAAGGGGAAAAGGAAGCGGATCTCGCGATGGTGGGATCCAATGGTCGACGAGAGCGCGGGACGTCGAGGAGTGGGGGAGCAATGAGACGACCGGGAACGCCCGCGAGATCGGGAACGAGAACGAGGCGTACGTCAAAGAAGAGGGCGCGAAGACGGAGCGAGAGCGAGGGTGCTTCTGATGTCGATGGCGAGGAAGAGACGTACGGCAGCCCTTTGAAGCGTCGTCAACTCGAGGCGTCCGTCAGCCCGGCCCCTACCCCTGTCTCCACTCTTGCATCGACGCCCAATCCTGATTCCGATGCCCGCGTGCTTCGGCCACGACCCAAAAAGAGCGCAGCGCGGATTCGAGAAGAAAGTGCGATGGAAGAGGCGTATAGAAGAGCTGTCGCGGGCTAGATCCTTACAAATATCTATACTGTACTATCCTTTCAAGTCGTCGTGGTTTCGTATGCGATCTCCTAATTATACACCAGGGCCATCTCGCTGGATGGGTACGAGACGTGCAAAGGTCAGGTAGGACGTATGTCCCCGTACGTCCGGGGACACTTTTGAACAGTTGAGCTTCGGAGGGACTCGCGCCTGACTCGGCCCCGCGACGCCGGTCCCCGCGGCAATCGTCCCGTCGTCCGGCGGCGGTGCGGGAGGTAGAGTCCCATGCCTCGACGCCTCCTCGAGCTCGTCGCTTCCCTCGAGGTCGGTGACAGGCGCGGGCGCCATCTCCACTCTCGCTCTCTTGTCCGTGGCTCCCTCTATCCCCGTCCCCGTCCCCGTCCCCGTCCCCGTCCCCGTGCCCATATCCTTCTCCAACTCCCTTTCCATCACCGTCGCCGTCGCCACCACCTCGTCGTCCTCCCGTTTCCGCTTCCCAGCTCCAGCAATCTGACGCTGTCGTTTCACCTCCCGATAGCGTTCCATCTGTTTCAGCTTATCGACGACCTGGCTGAGCGGACGGGGTGGTGGGAGCTGTTGGACTTCGTGTGGACGGAGGAGCGTTTCGTACATGGTGATGTCTTGTTCGAGATGAGATCGGGGAGGATGCGTGCCAGCGACCAAGGGCCCAGGTGACAACAGAGAGCACGATGACGTACCTGTGAAACCAGCCTCGTTGAGTGCGCTCACGGTACGCAAGACTTGTTCCATGCATGGACTGAAGCAACATATGCGCGTCGGACAGTCTTTCTAGAGCACTCGATTCAGATGGGCGTTTGGTGTGGGTGTGAGGGGGGTACGTACCCGCAATGCATTTTTCGCGTGCGCGATGGCATCCCATGGTGCAGGGAGGTCGAGGAAGACTGGATGAAAGGGAAGACGAAGGGAGGAACGTGTGTGAGGGCGCACAGCGAAAGAAAGGCACCTACCTGAATCGACGAGGTTCTCGACGGTAAAGCCGTCCTTGCATACGTTTCGATGGGTCAGCGTGACGATATCTTGCATCCCATGACGGACAAATTCTTCTCTGAAATGGTGGATGAGGTCATGATGGGGATGGAGGAATGTGGGGAGACGCACCTCGCCCTATCGGCACGCGCTTCGTGAAACTCGTAGGAATAGAGATGGCCGGAGGTGCCGGTGGTTCTTGCGACGGAGTGCGAGAAGGACCCTGAGCCGGTACCTGAGGGAGATGGAATGATTATGAGCAACGTGGTTGATGGACGGGCCGTGTGTATCCGAATGATGTTAATGAAAAGAAGGAGGCAGCGCAGTCAAGGGAAATGGAAGATGGAGAGTGATAGGAATATAGACTTGGGTTCATGGGAATCTCGTGCAGACAAGGGAGGGCCCACCTGCTTCAATGACACGGCTGCCGCGCCGGATGTCGAGCCACGAGGTGACGAAGGCGATGTCGGCGAGATAGAGAATCTGGGTGCGGTGGGGGAGTGCCATCGTCCAGAGCTCTGGGGTGGGGCGGAGGACGTGGATGAAGCCCTTGCCGTTGCGCGAGCCGAGCTTGGAGCCATAGGGCATGCCGATGAGATCGTCGTGCCTGTAGGAGCCAAAGCGGCTGTTGAGGTCCTTTCCTGGGGTGACGAGGAGCGGCTGGACGAGCTCTCTGGTCTGTGGGGCGGTGAGTGGGGGCGGTGCGGGGGTGGTGGGGGGCGCACCTGCCATATGATGACGAGGTCGCCGGGAGCGATCTCGCGGGCGGAGGACCACATGGTGGAGATCGACCTTGTTAGGCAGAGATTGAGGTGCGTCCGCGGTCGATGCGAAGATCTCGCGAATCGTGCACGTTACATAAATCCAGCCGTTCTCACCGCTCGCTCGCCCATGGGATCTCTCCACGCTGCCCACGCATTGCAGCTCGCCAGGCCTGATTGTGGCGCTCATCTCATTCCTAGGTGCGATGTTACTCCCTTTTCCTGCTTCTCGAGCGATATCTGCGTAGTAATGCACACCGTCGTGATGTTGTCATGTTCATCACTTCGGGCTCCGGGTGCCTATTAATTCGTCCTCAGGAACCCTGCCATGCTCGTAAAAATCCACCCTCGCCCCTCCTCGGTACCACTTTTCTTGTCGCATTGACCCCATCTCCCTCCAGCGCTCCTTGTCACCCCGTGCCTTGCGGTCCGCGAATGGACTCCACCGGCACCACCCCCCGCGTCTCATGCAGTATGTCCTTCCCCTCTCCCAACACATCTCGCTGCTGATGCAGTCGAGAAGTTGCCATTGTTGACTTTTCAGAAGACGTGCGTAGCTCTCTTGTCCACGTGTTCGACCACCCACACCACACAGGTTCGCTGGCTCTTCGTCACCGAGTCCATCAGCGAGCTCTTGGGTCCGTCCCCTCCGTCGTGTCCTGTCTCTTCTCCAACGTTCATCTCTCTTCTGTCCAGGTTACGAACCTCGCGATGTCATCGGGCGTCCTGCGGTCGAGCTCGTACACCCCGACGAGTTCCCTGCGGTCAGAAGGCTTCACTAGTGCGTGTAGGTATCCGTCGTCGTTCTCTCATCCTCATCATCTCCTCACGATCACAGCGAAACCATCCGCCAAGACAAGGCGGCCGTCATTGCGTATCTTCGTCTCAAACACAAGGACCCATTCAAGGGCTATCTCCTTTGTGCCGTCGTCAGTTGCTCGCATCCCTCGTGCGCCCTACGTTGTTGATCGTGTCTCAGTCGCGTACTGTGGTCCACAACGTGCTCGTCGGGAGTGTCTCCCTCGCCGTACCAGGCCCAAAGGCTTTTCAAAATGCGTCGACGGCGCAAGAAGTCGTCGTCGTAACTCCCACCGCCACGGACTTCGAATTTCGCGTAGGTTCTCAGTCGGATCTTCCCCCGTTCATGAGCTCACCATCAAAAATTCAGCGCTGGGGCGACCCGTCGCCCATGCCTCCCAGTCCGCTCCCGCTCATACCAGGTCTCACGGACATCCTCGAAGACCCCACTGCGGACGGCGATCAAACCAAACCCGTACCGCCTCCGATTCTCACATTCAAACCCCTCCCTTCACAATCGTCACGCTCGGCACTTATACTCGACCGGTTTTCGATACACTGTCCCGTTCAGTATTGCTCCAACGAGCATCTTCTATCCACCACGGCCGTGATGGGACGCAGTTTTTTCGATTTCGTGGCCCCTCGGAGTGACAAGGTAGTCCGCAGCTGGGTTGACGTGATCAAGGCATGGGGTGTCAATGAACGCGGCCAGCCGAGCGACGGTGGATTTGGATATGGGAAATTCTTACTACTTCCGAAAGGTAGAGATTCTAGGTAGGGTCGCCTCTCTTCTCTTCATTGTTGTCATCCATCGGACCTTCTTCCTTACACTCGGTCATCTGCTCAGGACCGACAGGATGCCTGAAGCCCCTCCTCCCAGTCGTCGCCGTGACTTGACGGCAATGACGTCGAGGAGCCAAGGTCGATCACCAGCCTCGACCGCCACACGTTCGCGCAAACACACATCGCCGGTGCCCTCGAGTAACACAACGACATCGTCTGACCAAGAGATCCTGGTCGACGCCATTTTCTCGGGCCACTCTGATGGGATTCTGGTCATCCTCCGTACGACGTCACCTCGGCCGTTATAAAGCGTTACCCTGATCGGTGACGTTCTCAACCGCGGAATTTTTTTTTTTGGTTTGAACATGCCCATATATACCCCATCCAATGAGCGAGTCTTTTTTGTTTTCAGAGTCTCCCCCCCTTTTTTTTTTCTGTGCGGCTGTAGTATCGAGCGGAAGTACCGTAACGTGTTGTAACATAGGAGCAAACAAAACAAAAAAAGTCGCATACGCCATCTGCATCAGGCATCGGTTGTTTGTCAAAACAAGCTAGAAGAGCACGTGGGTCCAGCTTGACTACGGAGATCAGTGCACGCCAGCGGAGGTGACGTAGAGACGTACCTCATTTTCAGGTACGTGCCTTTATTATCGGCGGTCATAAATGAAAAACGACACCCGAAAGAGAAAAAAGAAAAAGAAAGACACCGCTCGTCATCGAGATCACCTCAAAACGCGTTGCCCAAACCCCACCCGCGTCACAGTACTGGGTTCATGTCCGGCGTAACATCACACGGTCATGTACAAGAGTCACGCACTACTACATACTACGACCATCGATATCATCACCGTGACGGCGGCGATAACTATCTTCAGACTCCGTCCACCTGTCAGTGACGTTTTACGTTTATTGTCTTTGGCTTTACCCACTTGGTATATATAGCTTCAGGGACGATGATCGAACTGGTGGTGCATGGGGTGCGGATAGAGATAACACCACTGCCACTGACTCGGACGTGAGGCATCTAGGGTCTGGCTTATACTGCCTCGAAGATCGTGGAGTCCGCGATGCCATTGGTTCTTGCGATCGGAGTCGGGCAGATCCAAGACCGATACTTCTTGTCCCTGCAGGCAGGCAGGCAGGCTGGCTGGCACACGTCATGTCATGTCGCGATCTGACGCTGACACTGACAGTCACTGGTGATAGACCACCGTGACGGGCCCATCTTTATTCGTTCGGTCCCGTTCATCGACAAGATAGCCTACTAGATTTCCGACTCGGACGTCCAACAATGAGCGAGGAGAGAAGTAACGTCCTCCGCCTCAATCATCGGCCCACGTCACGGATACACCTTGCAAGTGATACCTTGCCGTGCAGTATTGGTACATTTTCCTGAGGAAAAGAAGCCAGCAACCTGGCGAGCATATGCGTGTCGACTCAGAGCATAGCTTGATGGTGCTACTGCTCTGCTTCGAAAGTGCCTCCGTAAGGAAGCGGCGGAAGGTTTGTGTCGGCACGTCAATATAAGCAAGCTCGTGATCGATAGCCCCCGTGAGTAGTCTTCCTCGGCCGAATGAGAGAGAGAATGACGCGGCACTCATCATGGTTGGACCGTTCTGGACAGCTTTTCGGGCGTTACCTCGGTACTAGCCTTCGATTCGCTCATCCTCTCTCCCAGCAACGTGTTGGGAATGTTACCCCACAGCTTTGCGAGACCGGACAGACGCTCGGCATCCAGCTCCATCAGCTCGCTGCAGTGCAGGGTATACCACTCGCGCGAGGTTCACAAGCGCCCGTTATATAGCATGATGCGCCTATTTACGTGCTCCATGACCTCCGATGGGATGTCTTGGGGAAGGTCGCCTGAATAACCTCGCACACAGCCGGTGTCGCCCCTGAAGACATGGGGGGGATATCCATATTGGAGTCGCCGAGGGCCCACACTTGTGGTGAGGGGGTACCTAAAGAAATTAGGGGAAAAGTCCAATCGAACCGACACCCCTGTAAATATAGTCGGATCCCTGCCTGCAACTGTATGACTCCAATCCGCCAAGCGTGCGCCAGCCAGTTGCAGCTGTCAGAGTCAGCACCCTCGCTATCATCCCCGGGACAGTTCATGGAGTTGGATGGGAAGTGTGCTTTGTGTGACAGTTCTTGTTCGCCTACATTCGTTCGTACCTATCGACAATCCACATTTGACGGCCAAATGTTTCTCTCATGATAGTTGGATTCAGCGGATAATATGTTCTGCCGTGTTAGCGGCATTGTCTATAGACATAACGGGACCTAATTGGATGACGATCAAACACGGTACATGCCTAGCACCACCAACGAACGTGACGGATTCGTATCGACACATGAGCAATAAAACTGGAATTGAAAGTTTGTAGAACCTATCGCCGTGTCATCGATCGTCTCGTCGGTCCCGTCTGTCGCGCTCTCCCTCCCTCTGCCCATCCCGGTCTCGGTCTCTCACATCGTCTTTCGTCCTCCTCGATCCCGTTCTTTTCTCCGTTCGCAATCATGTTCTCCCGGTCTCTCTCCTTCCGTAACGGAGGACGCTCACCGCCGCGGGAGCCAGATGACGACGGAAGAAGCCCAAGGGTCAAGGTATGTGTTGACATCCCTGTCGTGAGAACGGAGCGGGGGAGGTCGAGCCGATCGGGGGTTTCCAGACGAGTACACTGCTCTCTCGTATCAAGGCAGGGCGCGCCCGTGGCAGATACGGTTTCGTGAGGTCACTCTACCTTGTCTTGGTCAACTCCGAGGGAACACCTCCGTCGTACGCAGCCTCAAAAGCCGATAAGGGAGCACGTTCCTTGTCAGCCGTCATAGCGACACAAGGGAGTTCATATGTGTCAACGCATCCGCTTCTGATAGGGGAGCCACGGCAGATTCGTCTTGGTTGCATGAACAACGCTTTGATCATCCGTTTCCTCGACGACCTCGGCTGTGGCCCGGGATTGGTCTACGGAGACCGCCGATACGGCCTCCTCGGCCTCCACTGTTTCCGCCCAATCACGTACGTTGATGGGCTGAGGACACGTGACCCGTCAGAAAAAAATGGCGCGGGAAGTTCGAGTCATGCCACCCCCTGGGGCCCTGGGAATGATCAATACTTATTTCTGTCGGCTGTGGATCAGTGCGGGAGAGCCCGGATGGGGACACGTGCTCGAGTTCAAGTACTGTAGTCATCGCTCTGAGAGGAACGTCCTGGGAAAACGGTGCTCGGGTGCGTGCTTGACTGGATGATGTTCGAGGTCATCCATCCCAGAGGGAAGGGTTCCACGAATACCGTGCGATCGTGGATAACGTCCCGGGTATGAACGGGGGGAAAAGTCAAGAGCCGAAGATGAGTACGTGTCTTCAGTGCCTGCCTTTCGGGGTCGCATGTTGGTGTCGGCGCACGTATACGTAAAGGTACATACCGTGCCAATCTGTTCGACGGGTAACGTTATCGCCTGACGACCGTACACTGGAAAGCTGTGATCGGAGGACGACCAACAAAAAAGGAAATCGAGGATTCAACGATGAGCTGTCCAGAACCTCGGCCAAGTTGGCAGATGCGGCATTGGGGCACTCGCCAGCGAACAAGGTCATAGGGTGGGCAATCACATGTGCGACGACAAGGACGCACATTGATGGCTGGGGTCCAATTATGAGGGTCAGCTTATAGGCGTACCTGGGTTCCGATCGTGAGGATCTCGGATGGATCGTTCTGCACCAACGTTTTGTGGTCCTTTGTCGCTTAGAAGCGCCATTCGGTCCCCATGCATCGTTCAAGTCCAGTTCAACTCTGCGGATACCGTCATCTCAAGGCCGACTGAAGCGACGTGTGGATGTTGTGGCCACCATCACCAAGTGACCGACCGGCGTACCTGGCCTTCACGTGTGCGTTCAAGGCTTCCTCAGGGGTGCTACTCGGCTATTTGCGGCAAGGGTGCAAATTTAGAGCCTCTGTGGATATGGCGAGGGCCAAGAAAAGACGCAAGCTGCTTGTCGTCGCAGTTGAGGCTCGCTGAACCTGCAGACGAGCACGGCGTCGAATCTGCGACGACGGATTCTCGTACGAGTGGAGTGTTTCCATAAAAGGAAATAGCGAGCCGGGATCGGGCGTTTGTGGAATGCGAAAAATTGATGAGAAGAAGACTCAACGCCGTGGCAGATGCGGCGCATTTTGAGAGGTCCTGGCTCGCAAGAAAAAGAGAGAAAAGAGTGGGGTCTCGTCGTCGAGCCCGCGTCGGGGCTGGCGTGCACGACGGCCGCGATGGGCTGGTTGTGTGCACTGAGACAGGCCATGACATAGCGGGCCTTGTCGCCAATAAGCTGTGTAGTCGTGTTTGAACTTGGTTGGAGGGCTGCGCGCGTCAACCCGCAACTTCTCACCGTCGCACAACATCAACCACAATGGGCCCGCCACAGGACAGAGACGTCGCCATGGGTCCCCCTCCTCCCCCGCACCTCCCATCCACCCAGCCACCCGCACCCCAGCCCACCAAAGATAACCAAGACGTCCTCGAAAAGTACAGAAAACTCAAACGACGGTACTTTGACCTCGAAGAGGTGTGTCCTCCACTCCCCTCTCGCTCCTTCCGTAATCCTCAGTCCCATCAGAAACACCAGGAAGCACAAGCGGAACTCAGGCTCTCTGGCGAGCGAAACGTCAAACTCCGAGAGGAACGAGAGTACGTCCCAGAGTCTCCGATCGCTGGCGTGTCGCTGAGTGGATATCCAGCCTCATCCTGCAGCGAATACACGAACTCGAGACCCGTTCGGAGCCCCCCACGCCCGGCCTGCCCTTCCCGCCATCCAGCGCATTCCCTCGCTCGCTCCTCTCTGCTCGCGCTCGTGCAGTCTTTGTCAGCAATCTCCGTCAGGCCATGGCGGAGGACGAGGCGGAGGACCACACCGCTGATCCCCTCCTCAGCTCTCGGTATCTCGGCCCGCTCGCTCGCAAGCGCGCAGACGACGAACACCGCGAACAGGTCGAAGACGAGGCTCGCCATGCCCGTCGACAAACCAAACGGCCCCGCGCAACCGCCAAGGGCAAGGAACCCGTCCTGCCACCGCTTCCTTCACAGCCTATACTCACCTTGGCTCCCGTCCCGCAGCATCCCGCCGAGAGCGGCACTCCACCCCTCCTCGTTTCAAATAAAGGGGCTCGTTTGCGTCTCAAACCCCCCGTGAAGCCGTCCACCGAATCCGATCCGGGTTCCTCGGTGAATCATCGTCCGCCCTCCCCGTTGTCGCCCGTCCTCACACCCCCGGAGGATCATCCTTATCAGTCCAGTCCGTACCCTGCAAACGGTGCACAGCCTTCTATTTCCGCCCCTCCGCCCGCCAATTCGCCACCCCTCCCCGGACAATCGCCCCTGCTTACTGGGTCGCCTGCCACCTCCGCATCCCGGCCGTCAGATATCCAACGACACGCCAAGCCAAAACGTCTCAAAGCGCATACAGTCACCTCCAAGAGCTTTAGCATTCCGACCGTGCCGCGCGATAAGAAGGGCCGCCCTCTCTTGCCACTCAATGTGGGCATCATGACCGTCATCAATCTTGGCGAGGTCTGCATGCGAGAGCACTTTCACACGGAGCGATACATCTTTCCTGTTGGATACGAGGTGACTAGGTGAGCCAGCCTTGCTGCCAATGGCGTGCGCTCGGCTGACACTAGGATCTAGACGCTACCATTCGACGGTGGATCCGAATACCGATGCTGTCTATCACTGTTCCATCCTCGATGGAGGAGATGGCCCCAAGTTCCAGATAGTGGCGTCAGATGTTCCTGATCGACCGATGATTGCTGGGACGGCAACGGGAGCATGGTCACCGATCGTCAAGCAGGCGAACGCGATCCGTAATCGCCAACATTCCAACTCTGTCTCGGGACCCGACTTTTTCGGGCTCGGACAGAACACCATCAAACACCTCATCCAAGAACTTGCCAACGCTGATCGGTTACGGGATTATGTCTGGCAACACTTTGTGGAGGGAGGGTGAGTCGTGCTTGCTATTTCGTTGTGCAAATCAAACGCGGTGCTGGATCCGTTGAGCGTTTATTCTCTCGTGATTGTCAACCTGCTTCTCTTTTGCACCCATCTCATTTCTCAATTATGACACGATGTAACACAGACATTTAGGCGGTAGGCACGCGGCCGTCATCCCTGCACTCCCAGAGGATCATGATCCCAATGCGCCCAACGATGGTTTCGTCGACGACACCATGACCGCTCCTTATACCCACCCACCACCTCCACCCCCATCGCATATGCAATCGCAACTGTTTGCGACCATCTTACTCCCACCACCCACACATGCCGATACGTTGAGCATACACGAGTATCGACCACCGCCTGCCAAGGAACCTGAACCGAAACGCCAGAACAGTAGTAATACCAACAGTAGCACCTCGCACCCGCCATCACACGTACACTCCCAGTCGGCATCCCCGCCCAATTTGAATCCCAGCGACTCGACGTCGACGCCGCCGCACCCTCCGTATGTGACACCTGCGGTCCCGGCGACGTTTGCGAGTATTATGAATGCGTATCCGCCGCAGCCGTCGGGGCGTGAGGAGTCGCAGACACAGTCACGCCCGGGGTCGAGAGAGGAACTGGCGGGGCGGCCGGTCCGCGAGTAGATCCCCATGCATGTCTGATTTGTTCTTGTTTGCATGTACACGTTGTCGTCTCTTTTTTCTTGATTTCCAAGGTACCGGTGTTTCCCTCTTTTATTGATCATGGTCTATCGCTTTCCTTTTTTTTATATTCCTTACCACTACTATTGGTACGATTATGGTTTGCAGTATTTCCACTCTCTGGATTCTGTGGGTCGGTGACTGTGTGACGCTTTTAGCCCCCCCTCGAGGACGCTCTTGCAGAATCCCCATCCCCATCGTGGGGTGGCCCAACTTTTGCAAGACGTCCCGCTGCCTGCCGCCATCGTCTGGGATGACGCACTGATTGACTGTGCGGACTGGATGACGACGCGGGTTCAGGGCGATAACGAACCAGCGCAGACGAGTGGTTTTTTCGTTGGAATTGCGCAGCCTCTGTGGGGACTCCGTGCCCGTGGCGAGGATCGTGCTGGGCTTTTTTGATGGGGTAGTATGTGAGGCGCACATTTTTTTTCGAGCGAGCGTGAGCGTGAGCGGGATGTCACTTTGGTGCTCTGGTGAGTATGGGCTGCGCAGTGCCAACGGACAGTTTTGTCTCGAGGGTACCGGGTGACTGCTCGTTGTCTTCGTTGTTTGAAGGCATGCCTGCCTTTGACTCTCAAGGAAGGCTTATCTATTTCGCATACTTGCACCGTGATATCAAGAAGAGCAATAGTAGCCCCGTGCTTGATATTCTGTGTTCCATCATACGATCGTACACGTATCACCCAAGCTGTACATGACTTTAGACTTGTATCGCTGCTACTTGCTGTTGCGTGTCTAGCCTCATTAGGACCGGGTGCAATTGCCAAGTCTACGCGAACGGTTCAGGGCAAGTGTGGGGTTACCGGGACAGTGCACCACCACCCACTGCAACATCCGATAGGGATATACGGGATCGATGACGTGGTTGAGAGTCGCCGTGGTTCAGTTTGCGCCCAAGGTGAGCTGGTCTCAGGGGAGGGAGGTCACTGGTCGCTAACGTGGACGCGAGCTCGGAGAGGTACACGCCAACGTCGTGAAAGCGCGCGAATTATGTCGAGGGTCAGTGTCTCGGTGTTTGTCTCCAGGGGTGGCGGCGCGCTGATGGGCCAGTTGGTTGGTCGACAGGTTAACACCGGGATCGGTCGATGTGGTGTGTTTCCCCGAGATGATCTTTAGTGGTGAGCCGCGCACGTTGGTCCGGACATACGCTCATGTATCCATCGCGATCGTCCGTGCCATGCACAAGGCTACATGTTCCCCGACGCGCCGTCCATCGCGCCTTACCTCGAACACCCCAAGACGGGTCCTACGTCGTCATTTTGTGCGGCGTTGGCGAGGAGGTTGAGGTGTTACGTCGTTGCTGGGTGTCCGGAGCGACTCGTTGATGCCGAACCTGCCATTGCCCTCACTCCATCGGCGAGGAGTCCCGCCGTCATTGGCACTCCCAACTCCAACCTCAACATCACACCCGTTGCCAACCCCACTCCCACTCCCACTCCCATTGCCAGCCCCACTCCCATTGCCAGCCCCACTCCCATTGCCATCCCCATTCCCGTTGCCGACCCCACGGACCCCACCCCCACTCTAACGAACCCACCACCCCCTCTCGGCGCCAACGCCGCCCTCCTATACGACACCACCGGCCACCTCCTCCACACCTACCACAAATCCAACCTCTTCCCGACCGACCTCACCTGGGCCCGTCCCGGCCCCGGCTTCACCACGCTCGATCTGCCAATGCCCTTTGGCCGGACGGCGGTGGCGATCTGCAACGACGTCAACGTGGATACAGGGGCTGTGTGGGACTCGATCGAGAGGGGGCCGTATGAGTTGGCGGGGTATTGTAAGCGGGAGGGTGTGAGGGTGTTGGTGTTGTTGAATGCGTGGTTGAAGGAGGAGGAGGAGGGTGATCGGAGTGGTTCTGGAGACGTCGAGGACGAGGAGACGGATTCCGAAAAAGTACAAATGGAGGACGATCGTGATGGAGATGACGACGAGGATGGGTTGGAACCGAATTGGTCCGTGTTGAATTATTGGGCGATGCGTTTAAGACCTTTGTGGGCCGAGGACGTCGATGCGACCGTGAATACGGATACGGGAGAGGACGCGCAAAACGACGAGCGAGATTGTCTCGTCGTCATCTGTAATCGATTCGGACATGAACGAGGTGCGCTATCCATTTCTCGATCGCGGACCGTATCATGATCGAGTGTGTTCATGGTTCATTTTTGCTTTAGGAAAGACCTTTACAGGGTCGTCTGCGATGTTCTCCATGCGCGCAGGTTCGGGCAAACCCCGGTTGCTCCACGTCATGGGCGAACGCGAGGAAGGCGTCCGTATTTGGGCTGCAAAAATCGGATCCCATACGTTGGCATAGTCGAATCGTCACCGTCATCGCGAACCCTCACCCTGACGCAGCCCTTGCTTTCGATCACGATCGTGCTCTCACGTCAAAGCAGGTCGATATTGACAAGGGTCGTCGACGTTCACGTCCAACGTTGTCCCTGCATGGAGACCTTTTGTTGTTGTTTCTCTTCGATTGCTTTGGGTCGTTCATGTCCGTCGTCTTCATTTTACGCCACATTCCATGATCGACATCTTTCGTGTTGGTTCGTTTGGCCCGATTTTGGTCTACATCATGATTGGCTGCCAAGGTCACGACTTGTTTATCCTCGTTGGTCGGCTCCGCGGGGGTAAACTCGGACATCCAAAAACGCAAGAGAGAGACTCAAAGGACGGCGGATGCGTTTGTTGGAGTTGAAGTTGGATTCCAGCAATCGTCACGAACGGACGCCAAGTATGCTATGACCGGTACCTGAGATTGGGGCGCAACATGTCGGATTGACGGGAGCGGGATGTCGAATGTAGATCGACCAAAATGGTGTCTCATGCACATACTCGAAAGCAAAAACCTCCGTTCTGCTTTGTACGAGACTCGTCACGAAGGACACAATTAGTTTCCTCGGACCATCCTGAAGTTTGTACGACTCGGATTTGCTATTCTGTCCACGTTCGAGATCGAGTGTCCAACGTACACATATATCGTAATTCTGTAACCAAGAGCAGTCCGCCTTGACTTGCATTTTCCCCCGCATACCTTTCAACATCACAATCAGCTCGTCATGGCATCAGGCGGTCGAACGTGCAGGATAACCCGTGGCAGCTTCTTCTTCACCGTCTCGTTCTCGTTTGACGGGACCTCCTCCCGTGGGTCCGTTTCACCGTGACCTGATGTCAATGTCGATACGCCTGCAGAGCCGGAGGGGACTCGTAATGTGCTGGTTGCGCCGGTGCCGGTGTTGGTGTTGACGCGCACCACAGACTGCTTCCCCGACCCAGATACGCTTCGACTCCCGTTCTTGCTCGTGCGTACCGAGTCTGGCAACGCACCACCAGCTCGAGCGTACTCGAACGTAGGCTTCTTCCGCTCACGGAGCGTCATGGACGTCGACGGGGTACATGTACTCGTACCTGCACCCCGAGCGGTCGACGACACGCTGGTGTCTGCCCCGCCGCCACCGAGTACCGGGAGAAGATCGACCGTGCGAGCGAGCCAGTCCTCCATGTGCACACGCGCAGACGCCGATTTGCGAGGCTTGGCAGCCTTTTCGAGCTGTGAAGAGAGAATACAGTGTGTGAGGCTGATGTGATCCGGTGTGAAAGGAGGCGTCGCACCTTGACGAGGTTGCCCTCGGACCACCACGCGTGGTCGACCCAGCCATCCGAGCCGGACGTGACCGCTTGGTCAGGAACATCTACGAGTCCGAAAAGATGCGCCATGGCGCCGCTCGTCAGCGCACGGTCGCTATAACCCCCTTCGAGTACGCTCACGACCCGGCCTCGGGCGTACACGTCGGCCAGTCTGCACGTCTCGCGAGTAAATCGGTGGTAGAAACCGACGGGCACTTTGCGGTGGTGCCGAGACATCGTTGGGTACTCGTGCTCACCAGCGTCGAACCCGCAGCTAATTAACCCAAGGGAGGTGGTGAGCGGATCGATGCATCGGTGGAGACCTAGATGCACCTGATAAATATGATGACGTCATCTCCAGGGCCACCAGTATCATCCAAGAAATCGCGGGCGCGATGTAAGAGGGTGAGATACCGCGGGTAGAGAATACCCCAGAAATGAGCCTCTGAATCGTATCTCTGAAGGTGTATGTTGTTGATGTATTGTCCATGAGAACCGTGGATCGATGTGGAAGCTGCTTGTACCAGCTCTGGTTTACCATCCTGTGATCCAATAAATCGAGAGTCGTACGTTGGCGGATTACATACCTCGCAGGGAAAGGATAGGATATCGTGTAAAGAGCCATAAAATATCCGTGGCCCTGGTTTCGCAGGAGGTGCTTCGGTCTTGGGAAGCTCGGATTCCAGAGTCTGTCGATACGTTTCCTCGTTTATCTGCCACACAATCGACTGGGTCCCATTTCCTAACAAGTGGTCGTTAGTCCCGCAAACACGCCGACACAAAGATTGAGGATAGCACACCGTGATGCAAATCGATATCGAGAATGACAATTCTCTGTATGCCATAGTTTAAATGTGCTGAAAGTGTGCGAGTAAGTGAAAGAGACAAGCGACTGCGTGAGTGGGACATACCGTGCGCAGCGCCAACAGCGACGTTATTGATGAAGCAAAACCCGGACGGTGTGTCCTCCCCGCAGTGATGTCCAGGCGGTCTGATTGCTACAAATGCTCGTTCGCAAGGATCGTCCGGTCCATTAGAAAGTGGTTGCGGTCCGCGCGTGGCCGTCACGCACGCGTCAACTGCTTCACAAACGGCCCCGATGGCGCCTTGAATCGCGTCAATGGAACCAGGACAGACTGTAGACGCGTGAGCAAGGCACGGTCATCAACCCAAAGAATCCCATGACTGACGGTACAAATCGAGGGGTGGTACCCCCTCTGGAATCTCCGTCCCTTTTTTCGTGATGTTCGTTTGGCTGTCGCGTGACCATGCGATGAGGTTTTCGAGGTAGACGTCCCGGTCGATGTCGCCGTGGACGTATTTGACGGCGGCATCGTCGAGGAGGGACACGGACGTGGAGGTCCTTCGGATCGTAACTGAGGCGGTACGGAGGGGGCTCGAACTTGAGTTGGAAGAAGCCGGAGCTGCAGTAGGCGTTGCGATCGCCATGCGCGCAAGCGCAGCCGTGAGATCGCCTTCGTCCGTGCCTGCAGCCACAGGCGCGAGTTCGGGCTTTGAGACATTCATGACGGATTCTGCATCCTCGATGCGTGAAATAGCAGCAGCAAGCCCAAGCTTGACGGCATGAAGGCGTTCAGGACGCTCGAAGATGCCCGAGGTGTCGCGCGAACGTATGAAACGGTGTTTGAGACAGTCGTCTTGGAGGAATATCGCGGTGCGTTTACCGTGTACATTGGGAGACGGACTGGAGCTGGGAATTGTCTCGAGATTACCGGCGTCTGATGTAGCTTCTGGAACTACTAATCCACGAGGCGTGGGGATACCCGAAGGCTCGGGCTTAGGTTCCCCCGATCCCTTTGAGGATACTTCTATCGTATCCATGTCGATCTCGGATGGTTTTTTTTAAAAGGTCAATGATAGGTATCGGAGGGTTCTGATAGCAGTTCTGCGAATGTCGTTGAGGTCGCCAGAGGACAAAGCGAGTTTGAACTTTGAAGTAGTAAGAGTCGAGCAGTATTTTAAGATCCGTTAGACTAGCGGTGGCTCCTATACTAGTGCCACATGCAATTCTATCATGTACTTATACCCGAGTGAAGCGATATTGGTAACTTAACGGCAAGCTTAAGCACGCGTTCGAAACTCGCCCATTTTGTTTGCCTGTTGCAACTTCGGACGCTCAACTCAAAGTCCATTCCTTCATCAATACGTCCATCAACCATGACTCTGTCTGGTTTCAAGCAATTGCTTTCCATTTTATACAACCAAAGACGCGGGCTGCCCTGTACATCGCTTCTGCAAACTTGTCAGGCTCGTCACTATTGAACCCGGGTTAGGTGTGCGAAAAATGCTGATAACAAAGGGTCGATGCGCCAGATACGGTTGGGGTCGGTTCAAATTGTGTTGTCGGTTGGGCACTTTGTGTGAAACAATCCTGGTTCGAGGATGGTTGGTTACCCGTCAAGACGCCACGATGATGTGTGTAAGTAGGACGCTGATATGATGGTCTACGAATAGGTTACCTTGGTATTCCAGGTACGGTAAAAAGCCTTCGCTTAGTGCCTCGAAAGCTACCGCGATCACCAAGTCAGTCTCTTCGATGGTGACCCTGCACGAGGTTACGAAAGCATACTAATTTTGCTGCAATAAGCCGCTATTAGCATCCATGATCGGACTTGCCTAGTAATCTCTCACCTCGCACAATAGGACTGTACGTGGTGCCAGCCGACGATTGGATGCCAGACTAGTGACTTGAAGCGGTCATCCCCCTATCGGCTGATCACTTCACGGAAGAACCTCACCGCCTCCCTGCCCACATGCGAAGCACCCCAAAGATACTTCGTGCGACATTGTCGGTTGTGCCCCCTATCTGCGCTGCTACGCCGAACCCAGCATCGTTCACGATCACGTCGACGGGACCAGACTTTTCTTGAGTTAAGCAAATATGTCGAGTCTAAGCAGAAGTCTCTCGGGCGTCGTGACGACCATATGACCCTTTTGCAAGGCCTACTGAGTGATACACAGACCAAAGCCAGAAGAGCAACCGGTAACCGAGTGAGGTGAGCACAGGATATTCTCATCAGATAATACAACACTCACTGAACCGGACCTTTTGCCTCGGATGACATCACGGAGGATTGAGAGGGCAAATGAAAGAGATCTTTCGGTTGATATGGAGCGTCAAGCGCAATCATACTTCTGCGCCGGTCTATAGGTTTCAGTGGTCAAGAAGCACGTAGCCAAAAAATGTCCGAGTCATGCTTGCCAGCTGAGCTGCTCTTATGATTGGTGTCTCTGTTGCAGTCGAATTCGGAATGGATGTAAAACTCCGCGGTAGTTCTCCCAGCGCCAATCATAAAATACTGCATCTGCAGATGGCTGTTCTAACCACCGTCAGTATACTAGGCATGTCAATGTTTTGAACCATCACCTTCCACTGAGACGTAGTCTCCCACGGGCATGCCTCGCTCAACGAAAGTCGGAACGTAGCTTTACATATTTAGAAAAGTGCCTAGACGAATTATAGTGAGCAAGAGGGTTTGATGTCAAGGTGGGCAATATACGATATTTGTGCGCATCAGCGACGTGACGCTGCCAGACCTGAGTACACAGGTGACTGGTGAAGTTGGACCGGATATATTTCGAGTCTTTTTTCACGACCCGCTCCCTACGAGAGTGACCGCCTTCTTAGGGCTCTTCTTGGCAGAAAGGGTCACCAGACTTTCTCGTAATGTAAGATAGTAATGCATATTGGCCTGAGCCCTCTCCTAGCCAAGATGCACTCTAATAATGCATCAATCTCATAGTGCGTTAGTAGCACTTGTTGTCGCTATGCCATTATGAGCTGTATGTGATGTCTAGGAACCTGGAGGTGTCTGTTCGGTGTCTGTTCGGGTGTTAGTCGAGTGTGAAGAAGCCGTGGGAGGTAACTCCACACTATGCGTAATTGTTCTTTCTCAACAGTCGTTACACCGTTTTTTTTTCCAAGTTCAATTATACAATCATCTTTAACACCTCAAACTGTACATACGGATTCAAATCAAATTTCCTCTTGGTCGAGCCAAGACCCTTTCAACTGGTACCATCTGGTTTGATGTACATCGCTGATTGATGCTTGCTTTAGCAAAGAGTCCCGACCAGGTTTCGGATCAATCATACTCACCTGCCAGTACACGGAACAGGTTAGACGACATACTCAGAACTCCTGGAGTTTATCCACCAAGATCGCCCATTCCAGCAACGTTACACCCTGCTTCAACATCTCTTCCTTCATCTCTCTGTCTCGCGTCTCCTCCCTTAGCCTAGCAAGTGCTCGGAGATGCTCTTGGCGTCGGATCCCAAGATTTGACAATACTGGCGCGATGTGCACCAGCGAAGGCTGGCAGGACGCGAGGACCCCCCCAATGGACGAAGTCGATGAAGACCGACTTCTCACCGGCGCAGTCGAACTCATCGAGTGCTTGGCCTTCAAGTTCTGCGGAGGTGAGTTGCTACTCATACTTTTGTTGTGTTGGAGTTCTTGTCCCGTAAAACCATTCCTGCGAGGAGGCGAATGTTTCATACTTTGACCCGTGAGGGCGTTGATCTCGGCCATCGTATATATCCTCTCTGATCGGGTCGGACTTGG
The DNA here is from genome assembly GCA_038089735.1 of Exsudoporus frostii. Taxonomy (NCBI): domain Eukaryota; kingdom Fungi; phylum Basidiomycota; class Agaricomycetes; order Boletales; family Boletaceae; genus Exsudoporus; species Exsudoporus frostii. The sequence continues at coordinate 32,247 of JBBPLK010000128.1, forward strand.
GTCTCTCGCCCGTTTTTCACGTTTGACGATCGTCCCCGCGGTCTTTTGTGGCTTGAGCGCGCACGGTGTGTTCGGTTCTACGGGGGTGTACATCCTCTCTGATCTGTACGATTGCGAGGTGCTAGATTGACTTCTCCGAAGCGTTTCCTATAGACGTGCATGAGATATCGATTCTCGATCACTGCTTAGCTTATCGACATGGCCATCCACTTACTTCCACTTCCCTGGGTTTGACCGTTCCTTGATCGACGGTGTACGTCCTCTCACAATTTCGTCGTACAGTGTCGTTTGTCCCCGCCACCGATTCCCCAAACTCGCTCAACCCGACGTCGTTCCGTGCGACTTCCTCTCGCCACACACTCACCTTTCCCTCTCGTTCTCCCTCCCTCGGAGCCCCCATCCGGGGTTGACACTGTCTTGCAGCCGTCCCGCCACGAGCCCGGATCGTCGTATCCAGCAAGTTACCTTGTTCGTCAACCCCTACCTCCTGGAGACGCCTTGTGACTTCTTCCATGTACTTCCCGAAATCTGAGGGCATCGCAGCTTGTCGACGATGAATCTCGTGCCTCTCAGCCCACTCCCCATACACCCTACTGTACCGCTGCTCGTCCTCCTCATCCTGATCCTCTTGACCCTTGATGCTCTTCACTTCCGTCACACCACCGTACGTGTACATCTCCGTTGCCATTGCTGTTTCGTAATCATGGGTCACGGCATCAAAGTCATCAGGCAGGATCTGTATGGTCGTCGGTGCGCGCGGATGTCGCCGCGGTGGCGCAGGCACGGGTACGATGTCGTACGACGAGTCTTTGTTTCCGTTCACAAAGGCGACACCAGTCCATCGATGGGCAAGATCGGGAGATCAGCACGATCCATTGGTATTGGAGGCATCCATGTGCCAGATCGGGGCTCACCGCTGTTGCTCTTTCCTTCCCTATAACGCATCTTGCATGGACACACTTCGAGTTTGGGGGCTGCGATCCGATCTTACGAGGAGATGCAGAAGAAAGCAAGGTCGAGCGTCCGAGGGCTGTCGATGGACGAGGACGTGTCGCAATCGTCTCCCTCTACTCGTTTTTTTAGGACGGGTGGAGAGGCGTGAGCAACGACCGGCCTGGCTGTGCACCCCACGTCGAGGTCGCAAGTTCTTTATGACAGGAAATGCCCCGAACACGAGGCTGCGAGGCCATTTAGATAATCTGTGCCACTCCATCTATCACTCGCTGGCAAAAATGCCTTTTGCACGTGTATGTGTGAGATGATGGTGCGATATCACTTGCACGCAGCCTTCGGATCGGTGCGGCCATGGATCGGACAAAACTCGTCAATTAAATGGAGGTATGGTAGTACATATGACACTTGGCGTGTGTTCTGATAGCAAGTTGCTTTGGGGATTTAGAATGTCAGACCAAGTACTTGTCAAAATATATCTGAGAAACGTCGTGTCGCGTCACCCCAAGAACTTTTGACGGTGCACCGCACACGGCGTCCTACCCGGAAGATCCACGAGGACGTTCTTCTATTTGTTTTCTCTTGGCCCCCTACTGGCGGAAATGCTTTCTCCGCATGTCGCATCAATTGATGTCCGAAATCTGACAGAAACTAGTTGTGGTGCCTGTTCTTCTTCCTCTGGAAATACCCGACATCGAAATCACTCCAGTCTCGTTCCCGAGACTCTTGTGCTTACCCATTGAAACAATACAAAGAACGTATGCTCGCTTCGGAGGGCAACGCTACAACTTGGACGCTGCGAGAACCAACTGACAGTATCTCTGTCACGAGTAGGACATTATTTTCGTACACGAGGTTGGACGCATCCAGTGGCCTGGGCCCATACGATCCAAATAAGATGTCTAACGTCACACACGACGCTGGAAACATGTTGAGCGCGACTACCGATGTCCAACTTGTCGCAGAGATACAGAAACTCGACACTTTGTTGATGAAGTTCCCTTTCCCCTCCCCTTTTCTGTGCGGACCATCGGACTACCAAATGCTTATCTCGTCAACACATCATGATTAGACGTAGCCCCACCCGCCGGGGTGCCGCGACCATTACTGGCCATGAACGAATGAATGGACGGTGGTTTTTATGAGCACTGTAAATCTGTCGCACCCTGCGATGACACCGAGAGGTCGTTATCCGAAGAACCGAGGAAGTGTTTCGGGCGTCCGCCATCCCGGCCACTATCGTGCGCTTCTCTCAGCGTTCTATCTCTTGTCGGGTTCAGTCGTTGACTTGCATTTCATGTGTCATTACCACTGGGATTTAGTCGAACCAGTGAACTCACGAGCTCAATTTAGGATTCCCAGGAGACAAGCAAGGCGTAATTTAGCATCGAATAAAACTATATGCCATCGAATGAATATGTAACAGCTCGATCAGGGTATCCATGGGTATATTTCTCGCGGCCACGATCATCATCATCGTGACGCAATGCATCTCGTGCCCACACACTGCCCCAGACAAAGACGTCTAGACCTTCAGTCGCTTCACTTCCCATCTCACTTCGTTCCCATCCCTCGAGAGCACAATGACTCTCCCCCCAGCATCCTCCCAATGATCCAATCGCCGTAGCTTTGTGCACTTGTTGCCAAGCACTCCAGCAACCTTGTCGTTCTTGCGTACCCTGCTAAGTTCGGATGGAGACAGGGATATCGGAGAGGAAGTCGCGAGCGTGGCAAGCGTCAGCGTCGAGACCTCATAAAAGAACTTGACCCCAATCAACGTCGTCAGTTCTGCGAGGGGAGCCAGGATCGTCGCCCATTCGGTCACGTTGGTCGCGACGCCCAACGACGCGTTGGGGGTGGCTACAACCCTGCCCGACGACACGTCATTGCGCCGCGTCGTATGCGAATGTGACACCTGCTCTGGACCCCCATGCGTATGCTTATGCCTGTTCACGTCCAACCAGGTAAGCCTAGGCACACAGTCGACGAGTCGTTTGATATCGTCGAGGTCGTGCCACCCAGCAAGCTCAACGCGTCTCACCGAGCCTCCGCACTGTTTGAGACTGGCGAGGAAGGGAGTGTCCCTGTCTGATCCGGAGAGCGTGATACCTTTGAGGACCTCTAACGGACGCGGGGAGTCGGTGGGACAGTTCAGGATGGCGGTCGCGGTCGTCTTGCCGCACCTAAGCTCACGCAGTCTGGGGAGCGCATTGGGGGAGAGGATGAGTGTGGGTGCGGACCCGCTCCCAGTTCCGCTTATGGACGTGGATCTATCGACAGGGAGGTCAAGGTGCAAGATCTCGAGGTTGGAATGGGCGGCGAAAAAGACAGAAGCAGATTCGAGGCTGTAAGCGGAGGAGCAGCGGAGATTGGAGAGAGAGAGGGAACGCAGAGCGGGCCAACGGGAGCAGAGAAAGAAGTCGTCCGCTGCTGGAAGGTGTTGGCCTTGCCCGCGCCGGTGCTCATATCCAATGTCCAAAGACTGGTAGATGGGCGATCAGATAGTGCACATCCGACCGGGACCTAGCTTACTTCAAGATTGGGGCAGTTCGTGAGCATGCCTGATATACGCGCCAACGCTGGTGTTTTCGTGGACCCGAACGTGTGTTTGGTGGCTCGAAACACAACAGTTTTCAAATCGGGTAACTATCATGGCGGTCAAGGGAAAAGAATGTTGTGGATATGACTGGACTTACCACGGGGATAGATTTAGGTTTAGCTGGTTTGGCCTTGTCGGAGGTATACGGCAAAAATACAAGGTTATCACTGACGGTGACTTGAGAGAGCGTCTGACGTCTCATCAATGTTTCCCAGACATTGTCTATGGATATTGTCGAATGGTTACAAGACCACTGGAACGATTGAAGCGCAGTCATTTTGTTTAACGCAGAGACCAAAAGCTTCTCTTGTTTTGAATGCAACATGAGCTCGTCGTCTGACGATTCTATATCTGTGTCTGTCTTCATGATATCGGTGGGAAGAACAAGAGGTTTCGGGGACCGCTCGTCAATGATCTCGAGTGTGCGAACATTGCGCGCGAGTGCGCGGTTGACAATGAGGTGATTCCAGAGGCTAAGGGAGCTGGCCTTTGCACATATGACACGATAATCATAATGCCTGGGAAAAATCACGGTGTGCAGACGATGGCACGAAAGCGCGAGGGCAAGCAAGTCGCGCTTTGAGTCGACATGAAACACGATGGCGTCAAGTATTTCCGTGGGCTGGCGCGTGAGTGTGCGACGAGACGGAGCAGGCCCGACAAAGGGTTCGACGGTGGTAAGGAGGTACAGGGAGAGTTTGTGCTCATCCGGAGTGAGTCTATACTGGCACCCACCGATCCGGGAAGCAAGTGAACCGATGAGCCTCCGGAGAGCGTTTATGGCGTGGAAGGGGTCATTGCGGTCATAAGAGAGGGTATTAGTGTCAACGAGGGGTGGTCGTCGAATAGGATGTTTGGCGGTGAGCGGGGAGGACTTTCTTGGCTTGGTTGATGGTGCCATCAACGTAGGAACTGGGGAAGCGCGCTCACCTTGATCGCCTGGGTCCCATCAACGTTCTCTGATCCCTTCTAATTGCGATCAAAGGTAAAACATCACGTGACCATATTTGGCTGTCCTTATCGGAGTTCAAATTGCACTGAATGAGCGGTCGATGTTCGGCTTTAATCTTGTTCACAGTTGTCATTGCACTTCATGTCCAGGCAAGTGTTGTATGTACAAGAGCGCGAAGGATGTCCGTTCTTCTCTCCGATTGATATGCTTGCCGTATAGCAGTGCTGTGCTCGATCATGGCGAGTAACTTAATTACTCTCCATGTCTGCCCAATTCTAGAGGAACTAGTAACATACGTCATCAGACATCCAACTGAATTCCAATATTATCTTTACGTCGTACCAACTTCCAATAGGCTGTACAACGCACGACGTAGTTCCAATCGAGTACCGGGTACTTTGGTCAGTATAGCCCACAACATTATTACCCGCAGTCATGGTTGCGCTCCTGTGCTAGTCAATTCAATTGTTAATTCTTCTACCAGCAGTGCCTCTGTGGACTCTACCACAAATCCATGGAGACTTTTCAGCCAGTGAGTGCCGGCATCATTCCAGTTATGGGATTAGTCAATCCAAAGAACACAAACTCGGAGCTTGAACGGTCCTCGAGAACTCCGTAACAGGTCTAACGTTTTCTTATTGATCAATCTGTAGATCATCGACATGCACTGGTGACTTTATATCATAGCCCCCCACGCACTTAAATTATGCCGTGCACATAGATAGGCCCACCCAACCCCAACCTCAACCTGCCTTCAGAAGCTTCACATCGATCATGAGGTGTGTAATATCTGGGTACTAGCACAACTTCCTACTGAAGCCGTGAACACTCAGTACCGTCTCGCTGGCCCCCACGTGAGTTAGCTAACTGCCACACAATCCAAGTTCTAAATCTCCTGGCGTTATCAGCAACGGGCCCTATGTATGTGTCTATTTCATTTGTGTTAGTGCTGACACTCCATGATATGTAGGTCGTTGGATACACTCTCTGCTTTGGTCTTACGGGAGCCCTTTCTGTCCAGGCCTGTATGTATCCTACCATGTCTCCACATGCATTACAGACTCACCTTTTCAGATATCTATTTTACTAGATTCACAGATGACAAGAGAGCCATCAAGATTCTAGGTGATCACTGTGGCTGTTCCTCATGAAGTTGCAACTGATTCCCCGCAGTAACAATTGTTCTTCTACTGGAAATGTTGATTACTGCACTCACATTTTATGAGTTTTGGGCATCGACAACCCAAGGTATTCTGCCGGTGTCATACATTATGGTGATTAGTCCCACGGGGCCAGTGTCTTCATTCTTAACCTTAGCACCCATTTCCGGACTTGGTGAGTAACAGATTGGTTCAAATAGTTCAGTGGCTGATCGCCGAGAAAAGTGACCACAGTAACTCATGGCTTCTACTGTTGGAGAATATCAAACATTCGAAATTCCCGCTTGATCCCACTTCCTATTATGATGGTGAGATATGACTTCCGCTGACTTGTCAAAAACTCGAGGGTAACAAGTGTGTATTTTTTCAGGTTTCCCTTCTTCAATTCGCCAGTATCACCTATCTTGGGGTCACTGTAAGTCAAGCTTACTTGGTAAATACCATCATTTAGCTAAAACCCTTCCACAGGATAACCTTGCCCCTTCAACCATCGCAGATATGTCTTCCCAAACTGTCCAATATTCACTTTCCCCATGGTTGGTGGTGAGTGCACTGCCTATTGTTTCGGGCCACCTAGAACCCTGACATCTGGCAGGCCTGGCTCGGAAGTAGTGTTGTCTGTGATGTGGCAATTACAACCTGCATGATACTTAGCGTGCGTCTGCCCATGCTCTCTTTTCCATATTCATCGCTCAATATTTGTTACTCAGCTCCGTCCATCCAAATCTGGCTTCATCAGCAACAAATCCATCCTGGTCAAGTTGACGAGGTTTACCATAGAGACAGGTCTTGTGACGGCTGTAGCTGCGCTCCTCGAGCTCATTCTTGGAATCGTGTTTGATACACAAATGTATCATGTCGCTGTGCAAGTCCCCTTCAGAGCGATTACATTAAGTCATTGCTGATACTCTCCTAGGTTTTATACCATATCGAAACTGTGCGCTATCAGCATTTTTATTGTCATCTGCGTACTGAGAGCCATATAGCTATTCGAATTGTCTGCTGGCATCCCTGAACTTGCGGCTCGTTCTCAGAAGCCAGTCTGATCCAAACCTAACGGCCATCGTGTGGAATGACATGGCATCGAATACGCGATCAAGGCAACTAGGTTCTCAATCAGTGCATGTCGTGCAAATCCTGGCCCAGGAAGAATTAGACGTAGACTCCCTGGTTTTGGAGCTGACCGAGGTACGTCCCTGCACACCAAAATCGATCTGGTCGTATTAAGATTTATGTGGGTTCGTGTAGACCGAACCGAGAAAGAATAGTTCCGTCGAGAATCGGACACGGGAAGTTCGTTTATTCATTCTCACAAAAGCGCTGGCATTGATGTGACACAGATCTCCGACCTTTCGGGTGGGTCGGTAGGCGTGTAAACTATCATAGTGATAATGGATCCTATTAATGTGGATGTATTTCCGTTGTCTCCAATGTATGAGGTCGCAAATTTGAGAAATCATGGTTATTGGGGTGATGGTGGGTGTAAGTCGCTCTGTGCCAGAGCTGCTGAGAAGATGAAGATCACCGAGAGCTGCAGCTATCTCTCTCTGAGGTCCCTTGAGACTCTTTCTATGTTTCGGTCTTTCCTTGCCATTGCAGCAGTGAACATCGAGTTTTTCCCCCTCTCGCGCTGCGTGTCAATTTAAGTATTTAATTTCTTAGGTACCCCGTGGAAATAGTGACAGAAGAATTCAATCCCCTGAGGAGTGGACACACATCCACGGTGGGTGCGACGGGTATATTTCGAGGGTGTAGAGCCCTGATTCATCCTGCATCTGGTTGTATTCATCTTTCTTCAAACATGGTGTATTTGTATGGTACTCGTACTTTATCCGTGTCCAGTTCTCATCACAATGAGTCGGCACCTGTGCCAGCACTGACCTCGTCTACGCGTCACACACCCATCACACGGGCGTCCGTCCGGTCGGGGATGTGTCCACGTGTCTGTGGTGTACGTCCAACCGTCTGTGTCGTGCGTTCGAACCGGTTAGCGTAGGAGAACAAGGGGAGGCGCGCAAAGTGTCAGAAACGACAGAAGAAGAAAAAATTCAAGACGCGCACCTTCATCCGCACCCACGGCGCAGCGCTCAGATCAGGTCGCCAACCTTCCGTCGCGACAAATGCCCAACCGGGAGAAAGCGAGAACGTAAGGTTGCTGTTGTCCAAGCATCTGCAACTCGAGTTCAAGAGGCCGTCGCCGCAACCCTGGGACGAGATTGATCCGGCCAGGGACCACAACGACATGAAGGACGACGTGAGTATCTCAACACACGAGGACGGGAAACAGCTAGGCCGAGAAAGAGAACGCAAACGCACCTAACTTCTGCGCCGACGCCCTCCATCCATCTCTGGCCCTCGTCCATCCCACCCGTTCATTTGGCTTCAAGTTTGCCCTGGACCACGTCCCTCCTATCTCCGTCCCTTTCGCCCCATCCGCCACACCACTCATTCTGCGGCGATGGTGGAACTCGGTACGCCCCCAAACTATGCCATGAAACATTTCCGAGCGCCGCTACATCTAAAACGCAGATTCGGAGGCACAGGGTAGACACCTCGAACACGTTTTATCGGTCACAGTACACAGGGCAAGCAACAGAACGCGTTGGTACTCAGGATTCCACACGGAAAATATTATCAATTTATTTCATGAGAACATCAGGACGTGTGCCGAACATATAAAGGTTGTAGGATGCTCTCTCTCTTCTTCAGGCTCTCGTTGTATCGACTATCCACATATCCATGTTCTCCAAATTCACCCTTCTGAGCATCCTTTTGCTCGTCTCTGCGACTCTGGCTGTTCCTGCCTCTCTGGTAGAGGCTCCCCCTGCTCGCCGTAGCGAGGATCACCAGTCGCCACCCATCAACCGTGTCGCGTCGCGGGCTGACCCTAGTACCCCTGGCCCACAGTGGTACATGTCATACGTGGCTGGTGTTTCCTTCTCTACCCCTCTCTCCGTTCGTATCATCCCCATGGTCCATGATCATGTTCGATCTCGTTCTTTTTTTGCCAACAGGACACTTGGCAGGCCGTCTATGGCATCCTCACCGTCCCAACCTTTCATTACGCTGAGGGCACTAGTGCCGCTGTTTATCTCCGCTTCGACGGCGGCACAGACTGCCCTTGGCACTCGCTCCAACTTGGTATCATCTACGACTCTAATGGCCGGTATTACGGTGAGAGACGTCGAACTTCCACTCTAAATTAGTTCTCATCATTAGTGCATTGAACAGCCTTTTACAGATGGCTCGGTCATGACATAGTTCCCATCCCCAACTTCGCCGTCCACCCCAACGACCTTATAGAAGCAAATATCTCTCTTGACCCTTCCAATTCCCAAGACGCACATCTTCTGCTTCACAATAAGCAGAATCACAATGTGTTTAACCGCAAGTTCACTAACAATCCAATGTGTTTTTGCAAGCGGGCTGTGGGGTGGTTCGTCTCACCAGCCGACCTGCGTCATACCTTGGCAGTGTTTGACCGCGTAATATTCTCGTCCGGTTTGGCCAAGGACAAGCAGAACATGATATACTACGCGGCTTGCGGGATCTCCTCGAACATTCAGCTGTGGCCAAGCCAACTTTTCACGGGTGTGGGGATCAATCGTGTAGATAATATCATCATCATCACTGACGGGCGTTGGAACGGATGATGGTCTGGTGGTCGCTTTTTGTGGGGAAGACCAGCACGCAATTGTGGATTTCGTAGGGATGTATGTATTCACCTCTGAAGCAAGCTTGGGACCCGGCAGTAGCTGCCGAATATCCAGTCTGGACCTTGAAATATGAACAAAACCACACAATAAGTTGGCAGGCGGGGTGGTACAGACTCCTTCGTGAGCTCGTACCGTGATTGACCACGCACATGGTGGTGTTCGACAGCCGAGTTCTCACTCCAAGTTTCCCTTGCATGCCCCCTGGGCATATCGCAAGGGGCAACTAAATCCGTCAAACCTGTACATCGCATCCGAGTCCCACACACCAACCTTGACGGCACTCATCCATTCAGCGAGCTAAACAAACTTGAAGGTCCCCCGGATTGCGCCTCCGACTCGGACCTGAGATTCCTCGCCTTAGCATCTGAGGCGCAGGCTCCCGGGCAACAAGAACTTCTTACCGTCCACAATGAGCTCCAAACTTGGAGGTGGCGGATAGTATGATTGTTGTTACTGCAGGTAGCAGTCGGTGTGATGAGCATCGCGAGCCCAACAGAATTGTGTGGACCCCACGAGAAGATATACTAAATCGCTGAGAACACAACGTTCACTGTTCCGTGGCAGTTCGTTCGGCGCGGAAGCCATATCGCCCACTTGAGTCGCCACGAATGCCTCGGTGAGTCTTGTGATTAATGCCGGCGTCGGAATCATTCAGGTTCTGTGCGGCACTCCAGCTGGACTGCCACTAGCACAGCACGCCACTCCAGGAGATGTATGCCAGTGATCGCTGCATGATGGGACTCCACGCCGGGGGCTTCCTCGCCGCACATCATCAGCCTCAAACCTCCATCTCAGTCTCAGCTAATCCAACACCTTGTCTGAGTTATCGGCCAGCATTCCGACGTGTTCAGCGCGGCGGTCATGCACAACCCCGTCATCTCCGCCGGCGAGCTCTGCGCTTCCGACATCTCGGATTAGCCGTTCTGCGAGTTCGGACTCCCGTTTGAACCCAGTACGTACGTCACCACAGATAGCTTCGCCATGCTGTGTGCCGCCTTGCCAATCGCACACGTAGATCGGTGACGACGCCGGTGTTGATACTATTGTGCGAGGACGATCTCCGCATGCCGCCAACGCAAGGAAGGGAGCATTGAAGGGACAAAGATTGAGACACGGCGGTGATGTTGATGTTCCCGAAAGAAACACATCCGCCGAGTCCCAAGGTTGCCAGCAATTGCCAGGTTAACTCTACCGACTCCTCACATAGGACCCTCTAAAGCTGGCCCGCCATAATCTGGGTAAGTAATTCCTGGACTCCAAGAATTCGTGGGAAAATAAAAGTGTACCCCCGTTAACTTGCTGGAAGCAAGGTGCTGCCATGTAGGAGGGAGAGAGGTCCAGGTCAGTACTGGCACAGGTGTGATGAAAACTGGACACGGATTACGAGCACCATACAAATACACCATGTATGAAGAAAAATGAATACGACCAGATGCAGGATGAATCAGGGTTCTACACCCTCGAAATATACCCGTCTCACCCACCGCCGTCTACGCGTCAACCACCCATCACACGTCCGTCCGTCCGGTCGGGGATGTGTCCACGTGTCTGTGGTGTACGTCCAACCGTCTGTGTCGTGCGTTCGGTACGCGAGGTTGGAAGCGTCAGAAACGAGATAAAAGCAAATCAAGATGCGTACCTTCATCGGCACCCACGCAGACGCTCGCACTCGGAGGAGCACCGTGATTTTCAACAGCCCACGCAGCGCTCAGATCGGGTCGCCAACCTTCCGTCTCGACGAATGCCCAGCCAGGGGAAAGCGAGAACGTGAGGTTGCTGCTGTCCAAGAACGACGTGAGTATCTCGACACACGACGAGGCGCAAGAGCGAGGGGAAATGCGAAGCGACTGAACCGAGAACGAGAACGCAAACGCACCTCACTTCTGCGCCGACGCCGCTCCATCCATCCCTGCCCCTCGTCCATCCCACCCGTTCATTTGGCTTCAGGTTTGCCTTGGACCACGTACCTCCTATCTCTGTCCCTTTCGCCCCATCTCCGAGCCCTGTCACCGTCCCCGTTGTCGCAGTCGACGTCGACGTCGTTGACGCCGCGTCGTCCTCCCATCCCTCTTCCTCTCCCTCCCGTACAAATGTCACCACGGATTTGCGTCGCTTCCCCTCACTCGCATCTTGGATCCACCGCTCGTTCTCCCACAGCTCGACGTGGGTGAGTGGGGCGCGCCAAACGGTGTCGTCAAGTTTGTCATTGTCGGTTAGTTGGCGGAAAAAGAGATAGATGTCACGGGGAGTGACTGTAAGGCTAAATGTACGTGTGCGGGGGGGTGGGGACGAGGATACTGAGGGTGAGAGGCGATGTGCAACAATGGGGAGAAGGGAGAGGAAATTGGGCAGGCGGGGGATGCATATGGAGAGCTGGAGAGAGAGGCCAGGGCCGGTGCCAGATAAGGCGGTTGACACAACAGAGAGCGAGCCCCTGATGCGGGGATGGAGAACACCTACACTACCTGCACCGACAAGGAAGAAGAGAAGGCGGAGGGGAAGGAGGTCGGTCATGAGGATCGGGATAAAGAGGAGGAAGGTGACGAGCGTGACGATGAGGAAGGGGTGGTGTGGTTGGGTGGCGGGCTGAGTGGCGGTCGGGTTCGGCGGGTCAGAGGCACGTCGAGCGGCTTTGGGAGTGGGGTGTGAGATGGGTTCGTGGGATGGTGTGGGGGTGGCCGTGGATATAGAGAACCTGGTGTAGGGTTTAGGTGGGGATGGGGTCGACGAGGGTGCCTGAGGGGCCACCAGTAAAGGGAGAAGGGGGACGACAGCGTCATGCACGTCCGAACTGGAACACATGAGATTAGATGAGGGACAGATGAATGCACTCACAAGGCACCCATAAGATTTTGAATGGCTTGTATGTTAGCCTGCCAGTCAGCCGTCCCTTCGCCAACGTTGATCGGGACTGGCTGAGCACCTGGATTAGGGTAATAGCGAAGCATGATGCCGAGCAACAAGATATGAGGGATCAACAGCGCCATTCTCGGAAAGTAACCTATTCTGAATAAATAGCAGCGTGAAGACGGAGGGGAAAGAGACATACAGACGAAGCCATAGGCAGCGAGCCAAACGGTGGTGCGTTTCCAGCCTTTTTTCCATAGGATGATTTCCTCGATACGGTCCTGCAGCCAGAAGACAGGACCGACCTTGGACACGAAGCGCCGAAAGTTGGCGGTCATGATGGGCACTGAGAGGGGGTCACGTGTGCTGAGGAGGGTGTGGGACGTTGCGCGTGGATTCGACGTCGCAATGGCGGAGGCGATGATGCTGGTGGTGGGCGAGGCAGCGTTGGGGATGGACGCAGAGAGGAGCATCTGCGGGACGAGCGCGAGGGCGGATTTGGCGGGGGAGAGCGGCTCGGAGGGGGTGCGCCACGGCGAGGACGACATGCGGGTGGTGTCGGGCAGCGACGTGAAGCGTTTTGCGGCGGGCTCCAATGAAGCTGGTCTGAGCCGAATCGCGTCGGCGGGGACCTCGACGTACTCAAACGTCGCCATCGTCGTCGAGCGCAGCGAGCTCAATGGTTTGTCTTTTCCGGTGGTGACGCCGACAATGAGTGTTCCACATCACGTCATCTCAACATTCACATTCACTGCACCGCCACACGTTCTCGCCATCGACGACGACGACGACGACACAGTCTTGGACATCGCGTCGCACGATGTCCACGCTCTCTCCGCGCCCCCTCGTCCCCACATTCCTCCCGTCCCTCAACGCCCTCCTCGCCGCCCTCGCCCTCCCCTTCACCCTCGACCACCCAACCGACCTCACCCCCTCCCTTCTCCTCGCCATCTTCGAATCCCTCATCAGCGCCCGTCTCCCAATCCCCCCCTCCATCCGCCAGTCCCGCACCCGCGAGGCCAAGTCCCGTGCCATGCTCGTCCTCCTGGGAGTCCTCGAGTGTGACGTCCTTCGTGGCGGTACCGCATCCACCGACCCCGATGCAGAACACTCCATCGCAGCTTCCAACGCAGACGATTCGGTACTCGGCGGGGCAGGGGGTGTCAGCGTCGACGGTTGGGTCGATGAAATCGGTCTTGGCGAGGTCGACCCTGAACGACTCGCCGATGGGGGTTGGGAAGAGACCATCTTCGTCGGTGAACTTCTTTGCTGGCTCGCCCGCCGAAAGGGAATCTTGCCTCGTACCAAGTCCTCCCACCAAACCTCGCACCCACGCTCGTTGTACTCGAACCATTACTCGTATGGCATCGAGGAGGATGAGGACGAGATGCCAGACTTTTCCACCTCCCTCCTTCTCCGGCCCTCGCCCGCTCAGGGATCACGGTCGCCTCGACCCCCTTCCCCGTCCCTCGACCACGCCGATTTTTCTACACTCTCACACATCACAGACGTCCCCCGCCACCCCCTCGTTCACTCCCCCGAACCGTCCCTCTCTGCGTCCGCCACGACAGGCACAGACCTCTCCATCCGCGCGCGAAGCGTCTCCTCCCGCACCAGCATGTCCAACGCACGTGACGATCTGGACGAGTTCGCGGAGGTGTCGCAGGATACAGTGCAAATGTACGACCCCCTGCGGATGATGCAAGACGCGGAGGACGATGACGACCGGCCGCCTACGTTCCGCCCGCGGTGTATACACGAGATGGAGGACCCTTCGTATATTCGAGCACTGGCGGGACCTTCCTCGTCCTTTGATCCGTCCATGTCACACGAGCACGTTCTCGAGGAGGAAGATGACGAGGAGGATGACCCATACAGAGACGAAGATGACGATGCAGACGAACAGGACAACGACGATCCTTATGCACCCCCAACCCCAACCCCCCGACGCGTCCGTCTCACTGGCTGGATCGACTCCGTCGATGCCGCCACCGAACTCAGCCACTTTGCTGCCTCCCGTTCTCATTCTCACTCTCGGTCGCGCCCGTTCAATGCGAGCGTAGATGCAGGGCCAGGGCCACCGTCTCAACCGTATTCGCACAAACACACGCGCACAAGCGAGCTCTCCAAGCCGACTTCGGGTCTGATAACAGAGGTATCCCCTCGCCCACGTCCGGCTTCGGGTACATCACGCAGCACACCGCGCCCTACACCCCCACCCCCATCTCCATCCCCGTCGCCACCTCCACCCACGTCCTCATCAAAACACCCAACCCCGCGCATGCATCAAAGTCCCCCACCCTCTCCGCCCTCTCCCACCACACACTCGGATCCACCCTTTGACATCTCCTTTTCTACCCTCAACAACACGAGCACGCCTGCGAAACCCCGTCCGCCACGGCGTCCCCAGTTCCAAAGGACGCCACGCCACGAGATCGAGACCGACACCTTCGTTGGGGTGGACAGAAACAAAAGTGGGGGAAGCGTAGGGACGGGGCGACCCCCTCTTCATCGTAGCGACCGCTCGCCCTCGTACACACCCTCCCCACCGTCGTTTTCCACGCCTGGAAGCTTACGAAGCGGTGGCCCTGGTGGTAGTGCCTCGGGCACAAGGATCGGCTCATCCTCTGGGTCAAAGACGCGTTTGGGTGCGCCTGCTCCCTCGTCGACAAAAAACAAGGGGAGTACGTCCCCCGCTCTGACATCGTCGAGTGCAAGGGGGACATCCTCACCCGCGGTTTCGCCAGCTGGCTCGACGGCAACGACGAATACGCTCCTGACCGAGCGGGCTCGGTTATTGACAGAGCTAGCAGCGCTCAAACGCGTGCGTGCTGCAAGTGGTGCAGGGACCAGCGGTGGCAGCGGCAGCAGTGGTGGTAGAGCCGTCAGTCACCGTGTCGGTGTCGGTGTATAATAGCCAATTCATTCTGTATCACGACCATGTTTCTTTTCTTTATCACGTTATGAGATGGACACTCCTTTTTGCATCTTACGCCACCCTTCGACACCCCCTCGCAAAGCGTCCATGACCTCTCCCACATCCTCGTCCTCGTCCGACCGAGCGCCGTTTTTAGACCTTGCTTTTGCCTTGTCGGCATGGAGCGAAGCGATCGCGAGCCGCTTTTGTGCAACGCGTGCTTGGTACCCAGATGGCGTCGCACACATGATATGGATCGCATGTTCGAGTTTCTTGGCAGCGTCTGCGAGAACGAGCGTTCTGCGGCGAGATTGATCGTGTCAGCAACGTCCACACATATGCAGGTCACATGTACCTGTCTGCCACGCTCGTCGGAGCACCTCTGATGACACTCCAGGCGGTATCACCCGCGGAGGTTGCGTCGAGGGTAAAAACCCGATGCAGGGATTTCCGAAACGCGTTGAACACGCTCGTGCGTGTTTCGAGCTGGGTACGTGCGTGAGCGAGTGTGGCACAAAAAAAAAAAGAGGGGGGGGGGAGCGATAACGCACAGGAATTTTGCGCGAGAAGCTCACTTCCACTTCCATTTTCACCTCGGGGATCTCCACGTCCATGTCCACTGCAAGGGAAGCATCGTTATGAGGGGATCGGTGCGACTGACTTTGATCGCCTGGAGCGTCATCGTCGGGCGCGATGGGCTCTTGCTTTATCCGAACATCGAGGATCTCGACATCGCTGTCGCTTTCCTCGTCTTTTTGTGCGTGCTGGCTCTCGACTGGTGGGGAAGGGATAGCCTGCTCCGACTGCCGACCCCGATCGTGATCATTCGCTTTCACGACGTGGTTGTGACTCTCGTCAGGCACTTTGAATGGTACCTTGAACGGCGTTTTAAATGGCTTCCTCAAACTATTCGCTGAACTATGGGGTCGTGTGACTGGTCCAGTTCTCGGTGAGCTACGACGACGGGAGAAAGGGGTTACGCGCAAGGGGCTTACCGAGTGGAGGTGGCATGCCCGCACGAACGCCGGTACTCGTACGCGCACTGGCACTGTGAGTCGACATGGTGCCCTTCGTGGTCCGCTCATCCTTTGCATGCTCCATCTTGGCCCTCTTCGAGTCGGGCAATGCCAATTTACCTTGTCCGTGTGCGTTGGGTCGTTTGAATCCCTGAACCGGCGCCGAGTTGAGACAGTCCCAGAGCGTCTGTTGACCTGGGTTGGGCGCATTCGTGCTCGCGCCGGCAGATACGGGCGCGCGTTGCTGCTGTTGCTGGGGGTTTCGCCGCTCGGAATCCTCATCGTCTTCGTATCCGGTATTCCAAGCTGACATTGAGATGACCGCAGCGGCATGCTCTTCGTCGGAAAGGTTCGTTTTCCGCTGTCGCGTCTTGTCGGGGAATTTGCACACCTGTATGATAAACGTCATAAATTGGGACTTGAAAAGGATGTGACCGTCGATGAGCAAACCACGTACGTCGCACATTTTGTCGCAAACGCTCTCCATGACATCGTCGTCCGTCGCATCGATAATCTCGCCAAAGTACCTACATATTGACTTGGGACGCATGTCAACACACATTTCACACAAGACTGGTTGAGAGAGTACTTACAACATGTCGGCACGTCGTGACGTTCTCTGCAAAACTGACAAGCTGCGGAAAACGGAGGCAACGGGTATAGTTGACTGAAACTAAAAGTAGATCATCAGTGGACGTACCGCTCCTAGACTATCAATCGACCGTTGACTGGGCTCAGGTCCATTCTTGGAAGAAGCTGCATCTTGTCGTTTGGCGTGCGTGCTGGACACCAACTTTCGAAGACGGAGGGCGTCCTCACGTGCTAATTCTACTATGAGCAGACAACAGATACGGCGATCCTTGTATCTTACAGTAATAGAGTATACAGCGGGAGGGCTTATAGCGAAGTGGTCAAATCAACACATGAAGGAGCACGACACAACTCACCGATCCATCTCGACCTGCTCGACCTATCACAGCGGGTTAACTCGGAAATGACTCTCAAAGACAACCAACCAGTTTCTTGGTAATATCCTGGGATTCGTTAGATATTGGCCATGCTTCCTGTATATTCATTCACCTTCCACACTCTTCGGGAGATCATAGTGAATAATGTATCTAAGCCAGTCAGTACATGACCACTGAAAACAGAGTGAACTGAGACGCGTACCGAACGTCGCTCTTGTCGATCCCCATTCCGAAAGCAATCGTTGCACAAACCTAACGGAAAGAATCTGAGTTGCTTGAGGGCAGAGTGGCCGACAAGGATGACTCGCCACATCGATACCACCCTCGCCTGTCCCTCCAATCTCCCACTCCTTCAGCGTCTTGCTCAGTGTTTTGGAGCTGTTTGCCGCCACCAACGTCACCACCAACATTTGCGCTCAGAGTGCCTAACTGCTCACCTGATCCCTCGGTGATATGGTCGAGCATTCAATCCCTTTCCACGAAGGTAGTTTGAGAGTTCATCGCACATCTCCCGTTTCCGACAGTAGATGATGCCGGAGGACGGGCGGTTACGACGTCGATGCAGGGCCTCGATGAATTCCAAGATATCTTGCATCAGAGATAGAGTCTCCGGCGCCGACTTGTATCGCACCTAACGAACCCGCCGTCGTCGACTGAAAAGAGAGGATAGGATGGACAGACACACTTCATAGAAGAGGTTTGACCGATTGAAAGGGTGGACAGCTATAAAGAGTTTGTCTTCTATCATCTTGAGACTTCGAATGACATCTCGCTGAACACTGACAGAAAGTAAGCGTGCGAAAGACAGCTCAACAGGTTGCAGATCACTTTTTGGTGGCAGTCGCCGTTAAAGCCATGATCGGGACACCTGGAAAACGTTCGCGGAAGGAACCGAGTTTACGATACTCTTCTCTGAAGTCGTGGCCCCACTCCTATTGCATGATAAATAGCAGAGTGATGAGATCTACGGAAGTCAAGCTCACGGAAATACAATGTGCCTAGTGAAATGTCTAGATCAGTTCCACCATGCTCCGCGAGAATCGCACCTCGTCAATGACAAGCCTACTCAGTTGACCATTGCTATAAACGGTGGCGAGCGCGTGCACGAGGTCTTGCGTACAAAGCTTTTCAGGAGTCGCTGAGAGAGGGTCACGTCAAGAATAATATCGTGCAAAACACCGAATATACCAACTGTAAAAAAGACGATTTTTTGGGTGCTTCGATGCTAGGTCTTTCATAATCTAGGAGATTTTAACCGTTTTGTCACACAAAATATGTGAATATAGGTATAGATACCTCGCTTTTCTCTCCTTTGGTTGTTTCAGATGTCAGCGAGGCTGCAGATATGCCTTTGCTGCGAAGGTTGGTCACTTCTACAGGGATGTTAGCAGAAAACAAGACAGGAAGGGAAATGTGGTTACGGTTCTTCATAAGAGCTGCTCGAGACGTGAGCGAACCGAGAAGACACGAATATCATCATTCTCACCGAGAAGAGGGGAAACAATAATCGAGATGCCACACTAGTACACAAACCTTAGCCGGTATCCTTAAAACGCAGTGGAATGACTCACATCCTCGGCGATAGCTGGGACTTGAAAGCAGAGACTCTGTCGATTCTAAGTATACGAGGCAATGAATTCGCGTCTATTGGAAACTGACCTTTCCCATGCCCGTCGGGGCGAGAACGAAGACGTCTGCGCCTAAGTGGCGCATTCATCCAGGTTCGACCCAGGGTGTTCTAACATGCTCACCTGAGATAGCGGCCTGTATAATTTCCTTCTGTTTCCCTTTGTATCCCGAGAACCCGAATTCTGATTTGATAGGTTTAGTAGTGCCGTGACAAACATGCTCGATGCGTGATACACACTTTCAGTCAACACTCTAGATCGCGTGATGGAGGTGTAAGCAACGAGAGAGGATGGATATATCGACGGACCTATTACACTTTGTCATCGACTTTAACACTGTCGAACTTGGCTCGGGCTGCTTCTCATCGCCACTCTCCCTTTCACAACGCGTCGGTGAACTTGCTGGGACGAGCACGACACCAGTGTCTGTATGGGCTTGCTCCTCGTCGATGTTATCCAGTACATCATTGTCGCTTTCTTCTTTAATTTCTAGATCATCAATAGAGTACAAGTACGCGTCGTAGTCGTCCATGGTGCCAGTGAGGATAACCACAAGACGCGAGGTTAGTACGCCATCACGTGATTGAGTAGCGTAGCCGCGCGCGGGCATTTGAGTACCGAGTTTCGGCTCGTGTTCTTGAAGATGGTCACAACCTTACAGATAGCAGCGCCCTCCGGGCATCCCTGGACCCGAGGCTGGTGTACACGAACGAACTCCATACCTGTGCTGCGGATGCCGAAACTCTGTCCGGGGGTTAAGGTTAGGTTACCAGCAAGACCTCAAGACCAACCGACATCGTCGTGTGCAGGTGACGTGCGAAGATCAGACCTGCACGAATTCCTTTCCCCTCCTCTAGCTTACTGTATGCTTAACGCGCGCTCCACGGTTTGATGTCATTGTCCTCGCCCGTTTCGTCGCAGCGTCGCTCGTTGTGGGTTGAAGTTTGTTGGTCGTGGTTCTGGGGAATGTTGCAGGTACATGCGTCGTCGTCGTTCGAGGTGTGCTGATCGTCAAGTGGGGCATCCCACCGTCGATTGATCGGGCTCCTCCCATCCTCCTTCCTTCCCTAACGTAAGCTGCAGGTTCAGACCACCGGGAGCCCCGGATCAACACATCTGGTGAGTCTTGCTTCGTGCTCTGATTCCACACTCTCACTCACGACACTCGTCTCGATCTTGGCGCGGCGTGTGTCCGAATCTTCGCAGCCCGTCACGCTGGACTCCAAAAGTGCATCATGGCGACGTATCTGCGTTTTGGTTCACTGGTAGGTACCGGTAAGCCCCTAACCCCCAACTCTATTACTCGATTCTCGATGACAATTTCCATTTCTTATCGATCATCTTTTTCATATTCGCTGCGTTGGTGCCAAAAGCCACCAACAGTCCCAAACAGTGGAAAGCATGCTCGTCGTCGACAAGGCAAGTCCCTCGTATATTGGATGATGCTCGGCATTATTTCTTGTCAAGTTTCACGTCAATGCCGACTTGTTCGATGAGTCTGTCTACGTCATAGCACACCACCGTCTTCGCATATGATGAACTGCGCAAGGTGAGCATGTTCGTTATTCATGTGTAGGCTGACGCTCTACGTTCGGCGGATTTGTGTCGGTGGACTCGGGGCACGCGATCTGGTGCCTTGTGTTGTTCGCTTCCCCCCAGCTTGAGTTGTACGCCCGTGAGGTCCCTTGACTTGCTCCATCAGCCCGCCACACTCGTTTCGCAACTCGGCCTACGCACACCCATTTCTTTGACTCGCAGGGTCGATGCGTTTCATTGCTTGTTCCCGTAAGCCTAACCTCGCATCGCCCTCGACTTGGACACTCGTCTTGCCAACGCGTGTCCTCGTCTCCTCGCTGAACACGTCGGGGTGTCGGCCGATGACTGCCAAGGCGTTACCGTGTTGGATCGGCTGAGAGTGAGATATAGGCCTGAGACTTGCGATGCGCGGCGAGGAGGCTCCCGTGACTTCCATCTTGGACAAGTTGTTTTCCTGGCTCAGACAGTCCGAGATGAATGTGTTCCTCAGGACTGTCGCGATACAGCCCGCAACGTCGAGGCTCCCGCATTTCCCAAGGTCTTGTCGCCCAAACGCATGAAACCAGTGTAGTGTATGTATGTCCTTGCATAGACTCTTTCAATCGAACGACGAAAGTTTCGGCAGGATATCTACTCGATTGGAATTGGTAATTGCACAAGCACCAAGGCGATCAATTGCTTCCTGGAGTGTGAGAAGTCGCTGGACAAGGTGGGCGTTGTAGCCGCTGCGAGGGACGTTGGGTTTCCGTTCGCAAGGTTGCGATCGACATCGAAGTGATGGGACAGCCTAAGGGGTATGTTGTTGGGTATGTTGTTAAAGACCCTCGAGTTCAACAGGCACCCCGACGTGTTCAGCGCGGCAGTCATACCTAACCCCGTCATCTCCGCCCACGAGCTCTGTACTTCCGATATCTCAGACTAGCCGTCGGCGTGCCAGTGAGTTCGGACTCCCGTTTGAAGCCGGTACGCGCATCACCTCGCTGTAGGCTGCCTCGCTAATCGCACATGTGGATTGCGTGGAGACGCCGGTGTTGATAGAGGGTCTGTGGGCCACCAACGCAAGGAAGGGGGTATTATCATGCACCGACGGGAACAGGACCGGTGGCGGAGATGTTGGTATTCCCGAAAGAAACACACCCGATGGAGGCCGCAAGGGTGTTGTTTGAGGCCGTGCGGACTGGGTTCACGACCTATATAGGCCTCGGCCTCAGCTCGAAAGTTGCGGCACCGGCGGTGGTTGTTGAACGTTACAGCCCATTGCAGGACGAAATGCGAGACATTCGGAGTTTTGAATCTCGGAAACTCTCAGCACAGTGTCCGGCTGTGCCGCCGCAGCATCTCACTGAACTCGTGGTCCATGCCTCGCAGTCGTCGCCCAATCCCCAACGATGTCAAGCACATGGCTGTCGAGGCGTCCCAGCAAGCAGAAATCCCACTTATGCGGTTTCAAATCCGCTCGCTGACCAGAGTTGCAGAATCGACTCAGCACTGGACCATCGCCTTGCATAGGCGCACCGGTGAAGTTGCCGTCCGTGCGATTAAATGTGGAAGGCCTTCATGTTCTCGAACATTCTTTATTCCCTGATTTATTATTGAGTCGACAAGACCAAGGACTTGAAAGAACATTTCAGTTGGAGATGCACATCCAAAGTTCACCCTTACGTCAGAAATTTATGGACCGCACCATCGTTCTGCAATGGCGCTGTAATTATGTTCTTCAAAGTCAATTTACACCATCCCCGCTCTAACGTGCACAAGAGCAGCTGCCACGTTGATAAACGCTAGTCGGAGGAGGACCTTAGCTGCCACTGGTGGTAATTTACTCCCTCCCTTATCGTGCATTAGAGGACCCACCTCACATTCAACGAAACACGCTATTCCTCGCGTTAAGGTAAGAAAAGCCCTCGCTATGCAACGTATCCTTATCAGGACAAGGTTGGTCTATTTTCATGCAGATTCCAGAATAGATCGTGTATCAAAGGTTACTGATACTCAGTTTCGATTTTAGGATATGTATGCCATGAAACGCCTTCAAGCACAGCTGTATCCAAAGCGAAGATGGAGGCACACAGTGGACATCACGAACACGTTTTATTGGTCACAGGTACACGTGGCATGGAACAGAACAGGTTGGTACTGAGACAATATACCTTTCAATGTCTTTTCATGGAAACACCAGGACGTGTGCCGAACGTACAAAGGTTGCAGGATGGTCCCTCTCTACCTCAGGCTCTCGTTGTATCAATTGTTCACAGTTCAATCCTCTCGTGGCACCATGGCCTCCATGTTCACCCTTCTCAGCAGCCTTTTGCTCATCTCTGCGACTCTGGCTGCTCCGTCCTCTCTGGAAGAGGCCCAGCTTGCTGGCGTCCCACGGGCACCCTTGAAGAACCTCCGTGATAGCCATCATGAAAATCCCGTTCTATGGATTGCTATGAACACTTTAGCCATTGAACACCGTCGAGATTTGTCTTGGAAAGCCTTGTTATGTTGGTGAGAGACGTCGAACTTCCACTCCGAATTGATTTTCATCATTCGTGCATTTAACAGCTTTTTACAGCTGGACGCCTACCTATGCCCGTATCGATGATAGGTTTCCCGTCTCTCCTTGTGACGAGTTCGAGGCTAGCATCAAAACTCACTCCCCCACTTCTGCTACCGTGATCTTTCACCATAACACTCGGACGAATCAGACTGATTTCGTGCAGGAGGTCAATGGGCCAGGTCTTTCCCAGCAGGATGTGGGGTGGGGTGTCGGGTTCCTTAAACCAGAGGCCTTCAAACAATTTTCCAGCGTGGCTATTGATAACGTTCACGCCAAGGACATGAAAGGCAATCGCTACACTGCGAAGGACGTTACTATCGTCACCAACCTAAAGCCTGACAATGAGGCCAAAGTTTACACCACAGTCAGCCCCAGATCGCAGATCATCTTGATCTCACGTTCAGCATATATCTAAACTAGTGATCACTTTTTGTGGGCAAAAGCAGGAAGTTTTGATCATGTATACCATGACTTCATAGTGTTATTTGCGAATTTCGTAGGAATGTATCTATTGCCTACCCATCGACAGGCCAGGTTACCCCATCCTTGCATACTGCATGATACTCGATATTATTTTCTGTTGTTTCATGTCGATGCCCCTGCATTGATCGATGCTTGTCTGTCAACGCAACACTGCCACCTTTGCATGATATGAAAGGTGAGCATGTCCATCATTCAACATGGGTCTTGTGCGAACTTGCCAAGTCGGAGGTAATAAAATTCATCAAGACTTGTATTATATGCCCTTGATCTGCTGACACTATTACAGATGTTGAGGTCCCCTACTCTTTTTCCTCTCTTCCCCCCTCTCCCCTGTCCCAGGCATTATGGGACATGATCACCAATGATGAAGGGATCTCCCCAGAGATCTGGGACCAATTCATAGGTGGTGATGTTCCAAACATCACCTTCTAATGGCCCTGTCCACCGCCCCTTCTTCCCTGCCTCTTCCGACTTCTCCCAGTTCCGTTTCTTCCTGATCCATATTCCTCTGAGTTTCTCTGCCTCATTCTATTCCAACAGACATTGCCTCCCCGGTTATGTGCCTATTATACATAGCCTCATATCCCCTTTATATCCCTTTTCCTTTTATATCTATTACTGGCCCTAAACCTCTAGTTACCTATTTATACCAGGACTTTTCCCGTGATGTATTTCCTCCTAACCTTGATCTACACCTATTATCATGCCGATCAATCTTCGCTTGCTTCGAAGTGTCCCTTAAACTTCTTGAAGCCTTCTCATTTGATCTAGACAGGACTCTGCCACTGTCTCCCTTCTCTTGGATGAGACTCTGCCATTGTTCCTTAATCTCTACACGGTCATAGAGACTTGCTTGCTCGCTGCCCGCATGACTGTACCAGTGCCTATGCAGTTGGTAGCTGGAGCCTGTACCCTTGACCACAGCTAGCTCGGTGCAGCTAGGGCTGTAGGATTTCCACACGTCGTCTATACATGCCGAGTCTCCGTCCTGGACCGGAAGTACCCCCGAGGATTGGTTAACACGAGAGTGTTAGTTGTTGATGCTACGGTTAGCGTAACAGACACGCTCCTCAGGGCATCTATTTTGTTAGACATCTAGGGTCAATAAGGTTGGGCTACAGACAAGTCAAGCCAGGGAATTCTTGCAGGCATCTGTTACGAATGGTACTTTTCACTTAAACGGACTTAAACACTTTTTCTTTTTGCATCTTATCTTATTGTGCCACATGATTATCTTATCACTAAGGACGCTTATCTCTTAATCTATTTTCTCATGAGACCTACGATCTCCCCTATGCTTACACAGCCTTCCTTTAATTTCCGTGCTGTGCATGGCTATGCTCTTCTTAACTTCTCTTCCATTTGATGTGCCTCACGCATCACACATGTCATGCTTCCATTATGCCTCACCTTTTTAATTACCGTTACCCACAGCCCAGGGCTTAGGGTTATTCCTTATGCACTAGTAATCAGTAGATCCGATACAAACATGTACATACATTCTAAGTAGTATATA
>JBBPLK010000129.1:8506-24290 GCA_038089735.1 Exsudoporus frostii
TTATTTACTCGTCATTTACGAAATCTTTTCTGCTCTTTCTGCTCACAATTTGGCGTCCATCATTATCGCTACCAGGAAGGGGACCGTATCGATTTGACACACCGTACGAGAATCCCTGGATACTTCGCGCACTCGAAATTTGGGACGAGGACAAGCTCGATCGCGAATGGGTAGTACGGAACGTGCTCGGCGGTTTAGCTGCAGGTTTCGGTCTTCGAGGTAGATCATTCTCCCCCACCCATGAATGTCCCCGACCGGCTGACTTGATGTTGTGCCTACAGTTGTATTGGATTGTCATCCCATGTTCACGACGATGGTCATTCTTGTTGGGTGGGGGGTCAAGACTGCGGTCGCGGAGCTTCTCAAAAATTGGGTTGGCACTGATCCACAGATCGGAGAAGTTTGGTTGGCGTATAGCATTCCGTGACTTTGAGCATTACTTGGACCAAGTTACAAAGTATAGTCGCCGGAGCTGTGCTGTACATTGAAAATGCACATCCTCTAATGGTAGTGCCACTGGTCTCCGTCCCGAGACTTCTGATACCCTGACACGACCGATGCGCCATCGCAATGCAGCAATCATAATCTTGTCCACATCCATACAGAATGCCTCCCGGTGAAGCCACCTCTTCTCGCGCACTTAATGCGATCCTACCATTAGTTGCTGGTGGGCAACCTTACGAGGCTCACCAAAAAGCGCGCACCTTTGCGTCCCGATACTCTAAAGCCGGGCAGTACGACACAGCGATTGATGTCCTCTTCCAGTCCTCTCGGGAACTCCTCAAGTCCGGGCAGCAGGGTAGCGGAACGGATCTCGCACTATTCCTGTTGGATGTGTACGAAACCAAAGGCGAACGTGTCTCAGACGAATCAAGAGGTCCGCCATCCCTGAGGATCTGGATTTTTTTTTGACTCTCACACCAAGTTGCTAGGGAGGGTTACGCAGCTGATCGCTCTCACGGGCTCTTCAGGGTCGTGGCGGAAAACAATCATCGATAGATCGGTCGCGTTTGTGATGTCCTTCGTTCTCGATCTTCCGTGTGCTCATGCATCGTGACTAGGTGGACGGCTAAACATGGTACATACCCCATTGGCGATCCCGATCTTCACCATTACATCGGCGAACTACTTTACAAAGGTGCCGCTGCACTCCCCACAGGACGTCGTCCCTATCTGACAATGTTGTGTTCCATGAATAGACGGGGCGTATGATGCAGCGGAGCCTCATCTCCTAGCGTCTGGAAAGAGGGATAGTGCTCGTCTGCTTGCGCAGATGATGGTGGATTGGTCCACCCTCGGTGGTATACCAGGAAACTTTGCCCTCCGTGGTACCCTTCCGTTGGTCCCCTTCACCCTTGACAGAATCACACCAAAGCTCAAACTTATTTTGTACACAGATACCTAGAGAACGGGAACATACTTGCAGCTCGGACATTCATCGTGCAATTCGTCAACAAGATAATAGCCGCTCGACCATTATTGGCATCTTCATTGGAGATCTCGCCCTTTCAGGTCACTGATTCGAGTGAAGTCGTGCTGACCACCGACAATGTCCTCAACTTTTGCCAACTTGCAGTGCTTGCGTGTCAGCGAGCCAATGCTGAAAAGAACAAAATAATGCGCGAAAGCTGGGTCCGGTTGTGCGGTACGTATCAATCGAGAGGTGGTGTCCTTGCCAGCAAGGAAGTTCGTTCCGTAAGTCTTCACGTCACCGCTAGGTGCATGTTGACCCAACTCATGAGGGTCGACTGGTCTAGGCACTCATTGAAATTGCAACGTTATACTTTGCCATCCCGCAACCAAAGACACAGCCCGACAACCCGTTGGGTGCGATGTTGTCTTCGATGCTGGGAGGGGGAGGGCCTGGTGGTGTGCCTCAACGACGGGTGCTAACTCCGGGGCTGACTGGTCCGACGGCGCCGGGTCTAGATTAGAGATTCAGAGGAGATAATGATTCTTTTCGTCGATGGCGAGGTTTGTCGCAGGGTCTTCGGTATAGGTAAATTCTCGACTTAGCCTCGTAATCGGAGGTTTGTTGTTGATGTGTTGTAAACGAATGTCAACGGACTGCCCTCGCCTTTGTTGGCCTCGATGGTGGGACATATGCCGGAACTTCAGGTCTGCTCGGAACTAGAATTACAAACAAACGGTAGACTATAATTCGATCGTAATTAATGCAAGTGTCCGAGACCTGAGAGGATCTCCGACGGTGCAATGGGCGGAACCAATATTCGCGAAGATTCATGATACACCAGTTCGCCGCGGCGCAGGGGTCGGAGGGTACTGTGTAGGGGAAGTACTCGGAGTAGTCACATCCCCAGAAATTATGTCCTGGATCGCGTTCTCGAGCGCGTCAACACGGTTAGACATTTGTGCCACTAGGAATACGTCGGTCAGAAAGGACAAGCGACGGGGACAAAGGCGAGAAAGACTCACTCCGATCGAGTATCTGCGACGACATCTCATCGAATTTGGCATCGAGCTGCTCCAACAGTGTTTCTACCTGAGACACCACTATTCTATCAATGACAGGGGGGTCGCCGTTGATGTGACTTACGAATGCTGTCAGCTCGTGCGGGCTGGATATCTCGCCAGGGTTGGCGGCCACTGAGTGCTTCGTTGGTGTTCTCGCACCAGACGCCACCTCGGAAGTGGAGGTAGACCGCACTGGTGTTGATGCGGGGGCGAGTTTTAGCGGGAGGGCTGAGGAGGACATCGTTCCCTCCGCGTTGCTTGCAAGTCCGCAGTCAAGAATTCGGGCCGCGTTACGTCACCGTGCAAAACGTCCACAAGGACAAATAGACAATATAAAAATTAATTCATTTTAGTGTAAAAGGTACGCAATTCCAGACAAGAAGTCGTTCTCGACTGATGTAAATATATGTAGATATCTTGTCAAACCCGACTCGAATATTGTTATTGTTTCAAATGTGCACCTTGCGTCGTGCATGTATCCATACCGTTGATCTAAATATATTACAATCATGTGTCTCGGTTGCAAGCAAAGTCTTCGCCGGCAGCGCCGGCCTCTTGTCAGCAATGCTCAACATGAAACCTCCGATATGACCTTGTTGGCCGGAAATTCATATAGCCGGTGGGAGCACGGCATTCAACTTATGGTTAGGGTTTTTCATTTAAACTTGCTACCTACGCAAGTGTGCTTTTATTGTTAGCCAAGACAGATCAGTGGCAGGGCCAACTGCGTGGCAAAGCCCGCTACGATTCATCACACGCTAGTCAAAGCAATTATAGATTTTAGATGTGATGAAGACATGATGCCATGATTCGGACGGATGAGAACTTCGAGTTACAGTCAACAAGGTCAACATGACCACACGATTCACAGTACACCGGCTGAACATCCATGGAGTAGCCATTGTACTCGATCAGCAGACAACACTGCATGGCAAACATGCTTTTGATAGAACGACAAAGTTCGGGGTTGCAATGGATTGAATTCAACTTCAACATGAACACCGGGAAACACAGCACGTTCTAGGCAGTGCCGCCATGGGTACTGTCAAGAGTGCCATATAGCAAGCCCCTGAATGCAACCTTAGGCTGCGGCATAGCAGTACGTAGTATCCAAAAGAAGAATGTGGCAGTGACGACTTGCAAGGTCTCTTGCCAGGTGAAAAGTGCCTATCCAACCTGGACAACAAGACCAAATAGGAGGTTTCCGAACAATAAGTTTGTCATGTTGACGTCACACGCAAGGCGAGACTGTAATATAATCTATGTTCTTTTTTTCACTCCCACAGTTTACGGAAAAGGAATCTTTCGTCAGAGCACAAATCGAGAGATCGTGGGCTGTGAGCTGACGGAGTAAGTGACAGGTGTCTGTTTTTGCAAGTAAAACGACATGTGCAAGCAAGGTTCGTGCCGGCGCTCAGTCGGCACTTCCCGAGTCTCCAATCCCTGGGAAAAAAACCACCCCCCACGCAAGTGTGCTAGCCAAGACAGATAACTTATCCTTATCATTTTCACAGTGCTGTCACGACATCAACTTTGTCTCAGCGACCTCGCACAAAGCGCTCTTCGAAGCACCGCGGTCCTATTCCCCCAGATTCGATCGTTGTCGACGATAGCATGACCGTGTCGCGTGTGCCGATGCGGCGACCTTGAGCCGACGTTTGCGAGGAACGCAGACGATCTTGTCAGATGACTGTCTCAAGTTACATAACTGGTGTTCGTCTCAGAAACTTCAACTCCTCATCAAGGCAGCTCAAACGTTCAATCCTGACTCAGATCCGAGCCACAAGGAAAAAAGGGTGTGTGGTGTACAATAGATTAGATCGGAGGAACATGGACAAGACTTTGCGATGATGGACACATTTCTGCCGGTTTTACAACCGTTCCCGTCGCGCGCCGCCTTTCCCCTTGGCTAGAACCTCGGGTGAAGTTCTGTGTCCGCGGCTTATCGTCATCTAACGGACGGACATGCAGACCAAGGTCAACTCTTTCAAATCTACTGCGCTGCACACAGAACACATATGGGAGACTCTGTTATCTCGGCTATGAAAGCGCGCACTGTCTCCGTCCCTCTCGGTGCGCAGCCTTCGGGTGTCCTAGATCGGGAGGGAGCTCATTCTGATCTCGTGGTGTCAAGGTGTCATGACGGGAATCATTCCAATGACGGCGATCATTCCAGCTACGTTAAGACAAACTATACCATGTTTGCTTGAGCACTCGAGGCTTACCTCGAGCCATGACCACGTCACCTGAGCTTAGTGCCCGGACAATGGTATAAAACACCATTGTCATGTTTCACCATTTGTCGCCCTTGTCTGGCTTCATATCATATAGCCTAACATCCCAGTCGTTTTTTCTCCCCGTCCTTTACATTTGACATGTCTCCCACTGCAACCTACGAAAGCGCTCCTGAGCACTCTTCCACTGGCTTCATCCTCCCAGACCTCGTCTCCGACTGCCACTATCCCCTACTTCTCAGCTCTCATTGCTACAACGTTGCTCGTGCCTCTGAGCAATGGCTGTTGCAAGGGGCCCGGCTCGTCGAGCCCCGCGTCACCAAGTTTATGGGTCTCAAAGCCGGAGAGCTCACTGCATCTTGCTACCCATACTCTGACGAGTTTCACCTTCGCGTTTGCTCAGACTTCATGAACTGGTTGTTTAACATGGACGACTGGTTGGATGAGTTTGACGTCACGGACACGTGCGGAATGCGGGAATCTTGTATTGGCTCCTTCCACGATCCCATTCACTTTGAGACGAACAAGCTTGGAGGTCTGATGTGCAAGTCGTGCGTTTATTTTTTCTTCAGCCCCTGTGCTTCTGTGGTGTCGAGAAATTAAATCCGAATTGGAACAGGTACTTTAGCCGATTCATCCAGACCGGCGGTCCGGGATGCACGAAGCGGTTCATCCACACGATGGATCTATTCTTCATTGCCGTCGCCAAACAAGCGGATGATCGCGCCAACGGACGTATCCCCGATCTCGAATCGTATATCACCGTCAGGCGAGATACGAGTGGCTGCAAGCCATGCTTTGCGCTTATCGAATACGCCGCCCGTATCGATTTACCTGATGAGGTCATGTCACACCCAGTGATCATGGCAATGGAAGAAGCCACCAACGACCTCGTCACATGGTCCAATGTAAATCATGCCCACCCTTTTATACCGACGCAGCTCATTCGGATTTTTAAATAGGACATCTTTTCCTACAACGTCGAGCAATCTCGACGCGATACCCACAATATGATCGTCGTCCTCATGCGCGAACAAGGGTTAGACCTTCAAGGTGCCGTTGACTATGTCGGTGCACTTTGCAAGGGCACGATTCAGCGCTTCGAGGACAACCGGGCGATGCTACCTTCGTGGGGCGAAGAGCTTGACAATCAGGTCGCGATATACGTCGAGGGACTCCAGAACTGGATCGTCGGCTCGCTGCACTGGTCGTTTGACTCTGAGCGCTACTTTGGCAAGGAGGGGCTGGACGTAAAACAACATCGCATTATCAAGCTTCTCCCAAAACGGCCATTGTAAGGTTGTCGTCGTCGTCGCGTTGCATTCATAGTTCTGTGTAGTGAAAATTCGCAAATGTTCTCTGATTTATCATAGATGATCTGTATTGAAATTATGGTATTCTTAGCTCGTCATTTATCCCCTGTAGATTGCGTTCGTTTCTATTTTACCTGATCAAAGGATCTTGATAAAAAGAATAACGACCTTAAAACTTGTCTAATTAGTTAGAATCACCTTGGTTCTCGGCGTTGCACCGCAATGAACGAAGAGGCTACCAGAAAAATGATCCGTAATCACACAATTACAGACCATGCGACAATTCCAGATCTTACGCTGCTGTGTTTTACGGAAGACCACAACGATCGACGACGTAGGCTCTCACTCTCCTCTGTTCCTCACCACCAACGCCGTCCACATTCTCAGGTGTTATGTCCTCGACGTTGGCCTGCAACGACGATCCTGCGTGAGCAGAGATCTAGGAATTGTGTTAGATGGCAGGAAGTACATACCCTTCCGCGATCGGCACCAGCTTCGATCAAAAGTACCGCAGCCTCGGCATGAGCAGATTCCATGGCCAAATGAAGCGGCGTGTTACCTGGTAACGAGCGGTTACTACCCTATGTTACGTTCTACGATCGAAGTTCATTTACCGACTCGATCGCCTGTATTCAGGCGAGGCTTCGTTGTAACGCCTTCTGGGGGATGCAAAAGAAGTGAAATAAATCCCGTGGATCCGGTGGTGGCAGCCCGATGACTGAATGGAGTATGTGAGCCGAGTAGAATCCATCTCACAATGACTTGACTGACAGGGGTAACTGATTCGCTTTGTCCTTCGCGTTGATCTAACAATCGTCAGCGTCAGAAGGCAGCCCTGTGGCGAGGTTCACTCACATCTGCACCTCGTTGAATCAGGTATCTTCCGATCTGGATGATCAAGATGGACACGGAGCATTAGAGATGTGGGATCACTGAATACTTGGAAAGTTCACCTCTATACGTGATTTGGAAGCTGCGTAATGCCTGTCGATGGGAGTGCATGAGCAAAGCGAGATGACGGTTGCGGTAAACCGCACAATGGGGTGATCCCTTTATCATTCTTCTGATTTACGTCTGCGCCAGCACCGATAAGCTCTTGCACGACTTCCTCGTGGCCAGCGCTAACTATACGAAATCAAGATAAGGTAAACTTCGGATGCCGACTGTGGATAATCGTACCCGTCATATGCAGTGCCGCCCAACCACTGCCGTCAACTTTGGTGACGTCTGCCCCTTGATCAATCATGTAACGCACGACATCTGTTGCTCCAACGGATGCTGCCCAATGCAATGGTGTGCGATCGTCCTGCGACCGTCAGGTTGGCAGAAGGGGTAGGACTATGAATAAAGGAGCTCACTGCATCAGTCTCGTTGATAAGCTTTGGGTTTTCGGTCACGAGGGCTCGCACTAATGAAAGTTGATCTACGAGCGGTGAGTTACTATCAAGGGGTCAATTCAGCACGGACGACGAACGGTTCTGAGCCGCTGTGTGGATGGACAGTGACATTGTGTATGTGAGTGCGATAGTTCACGGTGCAACGACCAGAGAGTAGTTCGAAACGTTGCCAATAGATCGCTGCTTGCGCGTCGGGGTTGATTACGCCATGACAAACCCTAACCCCAATGTTGGGTTTATCACGTGCCAGCTCGAACACAACTGTAATCCCAAAATAATCATGGACAATGATTGTTGCCTACCGGTTTTATATGAAAACCTCGCTCTTGCCAACCCCTACAGTGAGGGACATCTTACGACGCAGCGCTCATGTGCGCCATAAGTCCACCGTACCCAATCCCTCGCCGAGTCATTAGTAGGCAACACAGCTAGGCTTGGCACAAGAAGACCAATCTCTGCCATCGCGCCTGGAAATGACTGGTTCTATATTACCAGCTCGGGGCTTCCTGACATCCAGTATAGCCAACAGCATGCCATTTGCCATTTGAATTGGCATGGATGGGTGGCAAAGTGGTGACACCGACCATGCTGTATGACTCAGACGGACTGGTCATTCTGAACGTTTTTTGCAGCTAGGCACGGTATGGAGGGATGAATCATGTGCCAGAGGGCACGAGGGTGGACATTTTCCAAGGATATGCCAACGCCGGATAATGTACACTGATGCCACGGTTGGGGATCATGGTGACACTGCATTGTGATCATACCGTGTAACGAGCACTGCTGGACGTGGCTGCGTAAAATGGGTGGAAACATTGAAATGTGACGAGGTTCAGCGGGTCTTTCAAATCGCCGCGACGTGCAGACCACGCGCTCGAGTGATATCCTTGGTCAGAGTCACCGAAGTATCCTGACTCGACATCCCTCACTCATTTTACTCTTTGGTCCGAAGTCCGCTATTAAATGACTTCGATAACATTCAGGCAGCGCTCGGCGTTCGTGGAAACTTGAAACGTGTTCAGGGATTACATGTTCTCAGTTAGCAGTCACAGCGATCATCACAGGGCCGCCAGCACATCGGGGTCTGCCGCTCAGCGAAAACATACTGTCTTCACTTCAGAAACGTCGTTGCCATCTGCTACTCTCTTCTACAGATTTCTGGGACTAGAACCGATGCGACTCGATGTCCCTGGGTTTCCAGATGCTTACTAGTAGCTCGTCCTAATCCAGCGGAGAGCTTCCCGGTTCAAACGACGGTCTACCTTACATGCACAGCAACTATACTCAAGTACTCACTGATCGATAACTCCGCGTAAGTCGGAGTCACAGTGTAGTTCCAACAATTTTACATGAACCTTTCTGATCGAGATCTTGTGCTTCAAGCAGCATGGCTAATACGTCATTGTCGACCTCGGTGTCTCTTTTCTTCCAGTTTCCGGTGGCCAGGAATCCAGATGCGATACATTTACACCCCGGTGAAGATTCATCTAGTGGATGCATGAAGCCGGCTGCGATAGCTCATTTGCTCGCTGTTTGACCTGGAGACCGAGACCACGCGGTAGAGCCTGTTCGCTCTTGCGGATCCTACGGTTTTCCATCAAACCAGTCGAATTCATGAATCAAGGTTAATAACGGAGCTAACTACAGCCCAATGTTTGGCGTTTAGCATGCTACCCTCCGCTATCGGGATTCCACAGATGTCACCATCCGCGGGTCAAAAAGTTCCGCGAGGTAGCCGATCCAGCCAATCCCCTTACCACTGGAGCTTTGGAGTCCCTCCCATTAGGTTGCCCTAGCCATTACCCTAGGTCTATGTCTCAAGCACCCTGGCTTCCGATACTTTAACGGCATTCGGTACTCCAGTTCTCCGAATGCCTGGCAGTTGGTTCATCGGGAACCATACCAATGTCGAGCACAACGGATCGTCAATGGAGCCGTGCCCAGCACTTGGATATAAGATGAAAATCTTCCCGCTGTCGACTACCCAAAGCTTTCTGTTCGTATCAACCGCTCTACGCAAGTACTCTGTGAAACTGATCAAGATGTATAACAACTCATTCGGCGATGATGTATGTCTGTCGTCTTCCCCTCGAGGAGCGTGCTGAACATGGTCATTTCTCCAGGATGCATGCGAGTTGGTCGCTATCGGCCTGGGACTGAAGCAATATCATTGCGAGTGGATGACGAATGGACGAGCATGCGGTGCTCTAGTTCAAGGAGATGACGTTCCCTCACACTTGAAAACTATCCACCGGGCCAGTGAGACTCCAAGACTCACGTGTCTCTGGAATAGCTGCGGTGATGGGCTGAATAAAGGATGTCTGGTCAGACATGTGCAGGAGAAGCATCTCGGTTACCGATGGCCATGCCCGAAATGCGGCGCCATGTTCACGCGTAGAGGGGTAATGGACGCACACCGCGCGACTTGCACCTGAGGAAGAAGTTGTCGACTGGTAAGTAATCACCTTGCCTATCAACTCATTCAAATCATGAGCTGAATTGTCAAGACAGGTTTGACAAATGATATTACTCCCTGAGATATACTGTATGCCAATTGTCATAATACACTGAACAAAGTCTGTATTTTCGAAATACCACAGCTTACATTTGGTTCCCCCAAGGAAGGACGTCCTCCACTGAGTAGTGCGTTGGTCTCGCCGTGTAGGAACTGCAGCTTCCGGGTTGCACTCGGGTGTGCGCTGAAGTATAGTTGATGTTGGGGCTGCCAGTACTTGAGTAAGCACTGTCCAAGGAACAAGCGCCTACACAGCTCGTAATTGGCTTTGTTTGGACACCCACCATGGTGTTGAAACGTTGATCTACGATCAACTTGCCAACATAACAGCAAGTGGCGCAGTCCGGGCGCCGAAGGTCGATTCATATGCCTAAAATGAAAGACGGATGGAGCCCTTCCAATGGTCCATCCTTACCTATTGGTGGCGGAAAGTTAGGCAGTTCCCGATTCTGACAGGTGTGGTGGACTCGCTGGGCTCATTTGCAAACTCAGAAGCCCGCTCTGATGTTGTCAGTCTCTCGGCAAGGTTGGCAAGCTCTGTGACATCCATGATGAAGATACTGCATGTGGCATTTCACGATGGCCCTTGAGTCGGTGTGTCCAATGTTGTCCACTGCGAGTTGTTAGCCTTTGTGCACATTGTACTGATTATGGTTAAAACGTCGAACCTTGAGACGGTAAGCTCTTATCGATCATCTGATTATCTCTTGGTGGCGAATATTAGACAATTCATGGCTGGTGTACGATCATCGGCAACAAACATCCAACGCCCCGCTGTGATATTCTGGCAAGCTCTACGACAGCTTCCATGGAGAGAATTCTCCTTCGATCGGTGAGTCTCCGAGGATAGTACTGATGCCTGTGAGCCGTCCGTTCGGTGATCCAGTGTTCTTTTTGGTATAAAAGTAAGGAAAGATTTTTTTACATCTCCAGCTTCAGAAGCCCAACTGTCGACCTTTTAACCTCCCAAGCGGACGCAAGGATGCATAATAATGTTGACGAACAAATACATTCGATAGAGCCATGCTCTACAGATGATCAACTCCCCTGGGAGTATTATGAGTATCCATCGGACATCTGTCTGTACGTACAACTCTTGATGCTGATCGCGAATAGCCGTGCTGACCTGCCTGTCTCCGCGATTCAGTGACAGTCCTTCATATGTCGAACAAGCACAGAATTTACTTGCCTATCCAAATTTCTCTCCACTGCTTTCTCCCATCTCCATGGAGCCATTCGCAGTCACTACAAGACATTTTCCATACGGAAGTGTGGAGTCCAGCACGTCATCCAATCCTGAGCTGTGGCAGCTACAGTGGATGAATGATGAATCGAAGTGGAGCGGGATGAGCTCCAACTTGACTCACGTGACTAATGCGTCTGTTGCCCCGTACCCGATGCTGGATCATTCACTGGATGGACCTCTTTGTGACTGGTCTTGTGATATCAAGCCGCCGCGTCTTCCTCCCCTTAGCATCCCGAGCATCCCCCAGCCATTGTCTCCGATGCTCACCGGCTCCTGCCCAGACACGGAACAGTATAATCCATGGTTATGGCACACTCAGGCTTTTGGGAATGGGATCATGGACACATGCGTTTCTTCTCCCGAAATGGATGCGAGTCTCACCGCCTTGGGCTTCCTCAGCGCTTTAGCAGACTATGATTGTACCCCTGACGTGCGCGCTGATCCGCAGCCGTCGGTCGGGCTGCCACACAATGCCATATCATCTCCGCAATCATCTGCCACATTTCCGTACAGTGAATACCCAATCTGTGAACCCCCGGTCGCGCTGACACACAATGCTATATCATCCCCGCAATCTGTCACGTTTCCGTACAGTGAATACCCAATCTGTGAACCGTCGGTCTCGTTGTCACACAATGCCATATCATCCCCAAAATCTACCACATTTCCCTACAGCGTATACCCAATTTATGAACCCTCGGTCGCGCCGACGCGCAACGCCATATCGTCTCCCCGGTCATCTGCCACATTTCCGTACAGTGAATTCCCAATCTGTGAACCGCCTCGCCAGGATCGTTATTTTGAATGCCACTGGCTTACCAATGGGGGACTCTGCGGGAAACACGTCATGCCGAATAGGTCCAGCGTCATCGCACATGTACAGGACTTCCATGGTATCAAACCAGGGGAAGAAAAGGCACGCGAAACGTGTTTCTGGGAACATTGTGGGACTGTCTTGAGGAAAGAAAGCCTGGCGCGACATATCTTGACGGTACATCTCAAGGAGAAAGTGCACTGTGCCGAGTGTCGACTGGGCTTTGCTCGCGAGGACTCCCTCAAGCGACATCTAAAGGGGAGTCAGCACAAAGTGACTCTAGACAAGAGTGCGGCAAGGCGGTCGTCACGAAGCCATATTGGGTCTGGATGAGCACCCCCGGAAGGACAGGGAGGACTATAACTACTGCGGGTGACACATAGCGTGCGCGTTTTTACTTCAAGCTCATTTAGTATACAAGTGCTCTTTCCACGGACTTTTCTTGTGATTTTATGAAGGTGATGGACTGTAACCTGGATTGGTTCGAGTCATGCCCTGTACTTATGTAACATAACAAACTGAAAGAATTGGTAGGAGCCTGTCATAGGCCCCGAAACGAATAGGTTATAGCTTCGCTCAGCTGTCCAATCTGGGATATCCGACATTGCAGAATATTTGCCGAACCTCGAGGTAAAATCACTGCGTAATAACGTTAACATCCTATATGCCAATGGGTATCGAGGGCAGAGCAGTAAGACATGGTAGTCGCGAGCAGACTTTCCAATTGTTTCGTCCAATAAGCTAACTAAGGTCCATTGATATCTACGATAAGCTACGCAACAAGAATCAAACATCGACCACAGGCCCAAAAATAGAGCAACAAATAATACAAATAAAGAGAATAGTGCACAATACATACAAGTGAAAATATGCGTGACAGGCAGTGAGATGCGGATGGGAATGGGAACGGGAATGGTAGGAATCAAGGGAAAATGAGACGAAAGCAGCAAGCACAATATGAGGTGTGACGATCAACAGTAAAACGAGGTTGAGGATATAGTGGCAAGATTATTTTGGTGTGTATTAGACGATATCGGCATTGACGGTGACTTGTGGTAAAAGAGACGTGAACGTGAACAGGTATTAGACTATGACACTTGTGGCAGATCCCTTCTCTTCAGTCTTGGCAACTGGTAGTCTTTCCGAGTCCTCGGAAGCAATTAAGATGCGCTGGCACTCGGCACCACCTTCAGAGAGTACTGGGTAGGCGATTAGTCGTTGTCATGGATCGAGCAAGGATACTCACGATGTCGGCTCAGAGCATTCATGCGAGGGAAAATCTTGTTGCATCCCTCACAAGTGAAACGACGGTTTTTGCAACGAAACTGCTCATGGTGTCTGCAGCTATCCTGTCGGACAAAGCCCCTGCCGCAGCCAGGCCATTTGCACTGGTAGGGCCAGTCCTTATCGTGGGACCTCATATGACCTGACAAAGATGGTTAGTATATGAGACAGGGAAACACATTCGAGTTGAACAACGCACTCTTCAAGTTGAAACTTGTTGTGAATGAACTACCGCAGCCTGGCGCAGGACAGGAAAAGTTGGCATCTTGCTTCCTACGACGATGACTTGCACTAGCTATACGTTCGATCAGACCGCTGGAGCTGGATTGGGGAGGGTCTAAATGGCGCATCCGCATTAATGGTTGTTGGTCGGTAAATCCAAAGGTGGGAAGGGGTTCGTAACGGAGGCTGGGGTACGGAGCGGGACGGTTGGAGGACCATGCACTCCGGGTTCCACCGCCACTACCATGTGATCCGGGGGGACTGCGAGAGTGGTTGCGAATGGGTCGAGGTGAGTATAGATATAGATCCTCTGAGCGGGACAGGTGATCATCGCCCGGAGGGCCGCTATGAAGCTCGACGTCATGGTGACCAATAGTGCTGGAGTCGTCGAACAGGAACAAGAGGCAGACGGGAGAACAAGGGATGGCTCTTGGGCTTGGGAGCTTAAGTATGGCCGTGGGACTGATGAACTTTTTTTTGGGGCCGGACTGAAGGTACTGGACAAGAAGCTCCAAATTCCACCTCCCCCATCACGCGATGCAGAAGCGGCCCCACGATCCCCACGATCGAAAGCTGTGGTCCCCTGTGATTGTTGATGATGAACGGAATGCTGTTGAAAGGATGGTTGTAGGAAGGGGATGTTGAGTTGGTTCTGTCCAATAGAGGTATTCAAGAATGGAGGGCACGCAGCACCAAACTTGCTGTGCACTGGAAGAGGACGTTTTGGAAATCCAGTATCGGTAACCGAAACATCAGGGCTTGCAGCTAAACCATCTAACACAGGGCAATGGTTGAAATCTCAAATGGAAACTCAAACATAAACGAAATAGACTCACTCTGGTCATGCCTTTTTGAAGTAGATTGGAAACGACCGGCTTGTGAGATCGTTTTATTACCATGATCATCCCCTGGGTCACTGTGCGGAAGGGATTTCCGCGGGAGAAGTGGAAGAGCAGATGAATGGCTATCTAGGGTGGGCGGAGGTGAATACCGGGCTGTTCTCAGTGGGGCCAGACCATGCTGTTGGTTCGGAGCCGTTACATGCAAATTTTCAACGGTACGAGGGACCTCAAGGGAGGTCTCGGGCGAAGACTGATCAATTTTAGGTGGTACCAACAAAGGCCCGCTCAGAGTGGTTCGCAGTTTGCTTTCTTCCGAGGACCCTAGCAGACCGCACAAAGGCTCCGAGTGAGGGTGGGATCGTGAAAAATGCAGAACGGATAACACTAAGTGTTCAGCGGAGGGTCTCTCCTGAACCGGCGACCAGCAATGCTCTATGAACTCCCAATGCTCGTCATGGATCGGATGGGATCGCGGCCGACGGGGCTTATCACCTCTGGCCAAGTGAAGCACAACAACTGCGTCACGTCGAAATTCTGACCATGGCAGCTGACCAGACAGTATCTATATAGGGATAAGAATAAGCCCTAAGTTAACAAGACAGACGCTACCTGAAGCGCAATGTTTCCAAAAGAATATACATCACTCTTGGTTGTGCAATGGAACATTTCTTCGGTATTCAATGAAAAGTACTCTGGCGCGGCCCAGCGTACAGCACCAGGTCGCAAGGTGGATGCCTGGAGGTAAGCCAGAGCGTCTGGCAATTCTCCAACGAGAGAAGCATAACCAAAATCGGTCAGTCTTGCATTGCACTTTTCATCGAGAAGCACATTGTTCTGCCATAAAGTCAGGCGTCAAAGGAAAGGGATACGTCTGCCAGACCTACGCAAGTGAGATCACCATGAACAATCGAAAGTGAATGTACTGTCCGCATTGTTATTCACCGAAGCTTCATAAGACGAGCTGATTACATACAATGCTGCAGTCCA
Organism: Exsudoporus frostii; assembly: GCA_038089735.1. NCBI lineage: Eukaryota > Fungi > Basidiomycota > Agaricomycetes > Boletales > Boletaceae > Exsudoporus > Exsudoporus frostii. The sequence goes on from JBBPLK010000129.1 coordinate 23,836, forward strand.
TTCGCAATATCAAGCAGCTAAGACATGCGGAATAAAAAAGCCTGAAATTGAAGTCATGAGAAACACATGGACTTACGAATTGAAGCCGATGAGCAACTGTGAGTATATCGTCATACTTCAGTAAAAAAATCTTGCAGAGTTCCGTTGGGCATCCATGAGGACACTAGAGAGGCATTTCCAAGTCTACCAAACCCAGATACAGTTCCCAGAAATGGAACGATGTTGGGGTGGTTTAGCCTCTTCCAGATACCAAGCTCTCGACGTCTCATCTAGAAGTCTGTCAAGTTAACTGGATCGTCGAAAAAAATGGCTATATACCCTGTTGGATCTGCCACCTATATCTTCCACTTCTACCGTAAACTCGAACCGAAGACTTTTCACAGCAACCTGAGATGAGATTCAGGTCTTTGAGTAAGACAATGAGAGGGATTCGGACCTCCTTCACTCCAAATTCA
>JBBPLK010000129.1:24389-54550 GCA_038089735.1 Exsudoporus frostii
CTATGATATTGGCATCGATAGACATCGCCAAAGCTTCCCGCAGCACAATATTGATTGCCTAATTTTGTGATTTGTCCCGTGAGATCTGGTGGAACAAAAGAATGTATATGTGAGCTAGAAGGATCCTCAAGCGAGCATGATTCAGACAAAGGAAGCAGCATGCGAGCGGGGCCGCTGAAGTGGAGGTCGCGACTCGTCAGTGATACGAACCCTAACCCTAGGCTACATTCGTCAAGTCATCAGGAAGCGGCGACACGAACGAGCGACACATGCCCTCTGTTCAAGAACAGTCACTTTCTGCTTCTCCCCTCGAAAATGTCCCTCACGCCCTGTTGCCGTTCTTGCGTTCCCAATCCCAAAACACATTGACGCGCTTGTACCAACGTCCATCATCATGCCTGTCGATATTTCGGTAGGTCCTGTCCTCCGAGCAGCTGGGGCACGAAGCACTGAAACACCGCAAGTCTACTTGGACCCCTAGAGCGCCAACTCATCATGAATTTGTTATGGCTCGAAAGCCCGATTCCGACGAACACGATGACTGCCTGGGTAGTCCCAGAGGGAAGAAAGTCAGTACAACCTTGTTTTCAGGCGACGACGTACTCAGGATTCGCATTCATACCATTTCAGAATGTACGATGACGCTTTGGCGGAGATGATCGGCTTGCATATCATTCAAAATTCACCGGCAAAACTCGCGCTCAACTCAACTTTCAAATCAAGTTTGAGGCATGCCGTTACGGGAGGGTGAGTGTGCAGAACGCTGAGATTATGTCGACTGAAGAGCGGTATCTAGTGGTACTACCGGTAGTTTCGGCCTACCAGCAGACAAGGACGACAAGAGACAACCCATTACCATTGACACTCTCGATGGTTATGCCTTGGAAAGGTGGGAGGTGAGCATTTAGGTCACAATTTGAGCATATGTCGCTTCATACCGCTTATTCAGACTATTCTTCACTATATGGTGTCATCTGGTCAGGGTCAACTCCCAACGAAACCCTCGCAGGGCGTTTTGTATCTTCTCCAGCGTAGCGAGTTGATGAAGAGTGTCCAGTGAGCCTTTCACCAGATTGCACGATGACTATAGAACGCGTATATTTCCAGTGGTTCTCCCCTCCAGATCACCTCTTCTGGATTCCAGTTTCTTTTGCACTCACCACATGATCAATTATGGAGTCTCTTGCATCAGTATTTGCACATGGCAGAGGTATACTCGACTCATACATACCTCTCCCCTTCTGACCGTATGTGTATGTGCATGGCACCAGGAAAGACAAATGGACCTAGTGGAAGTTCTCAGCTTTCTCTTCATGCTTTCGACGATGGAGCTCGGACGTGTGAGTCATACTATTCTAATTGTTATCACTTCTGACACTGGCGAATATCATTACCAGGAATATTCTACGGACCCACTGGGCGAAACACAAAAGGCCATGCTGGAAGATCTTCGAGATTACGGACTCGTTTGGCAAAGAAAGGTCCAGCTACTCATCCTTCTTTGCGAACTTGCCTCATCCAATCTTAGGCGTCGTCCAAGCGTTTCAGTCCTACCCGTTTGGCTACCACGCTAACCTCTCTTTCGCCTCCATTACCTACTTCGAGTACTTCGGGATCCACTCGGGCAAGCTCCGAGACATCTGTCGCGCTGACTACTGGAGCAGGACAGCAGGGGTTTATCATCTTGGAGACAAACTACAGGATATATGCGTACACTGGTAAAACTATGGTTATTGCAGACTCCCTCAATTACGCTTACGCGTCGACCCTTAGACAATCCCCTCGAAATTGCTGTTCTAAACCTCTTTATCACAATGAAGTACCGTTTTCCGAACTTGGTGGTCGGCATGCTCACGCGTGAAAGCGTGCGGAAAGCGTTGAGCAATGGTATCTCCGCAGACCAGGTACGTTATCAAATTTCATTTCAGGTCATCAACATGTTCACCGACTTCGATGGGCTAGGTCATCAGTTATCTAACGACCCACGCTCATCCACAAATGCGGAAAAATGTAACACGCTCACTAACTGCGTCGCTGTAGCAGACACCTCACTCACGTCATGGCACAGAATCCGCTTCTCCCCGTGACGGTACAAGACCAAATTCGGTTATGGGAACTAGAAAGAAACCGTTTAAAATCTGCAGAAGGTCCGTTCGCACCGCGCTCACATGCGCAGCATATGCTCATGTGTTTGAATTCATTGGTCCACATGGTCAGGTTTTCTTTACAAGGACTTCGCTTCGCAAGCCGATTATGAGTACGTACTCTCATATGCCAAGCAGTTAGGGGTCGTCCTGTGGGAGAACACCGTGAAGCGGGCTTTCTTTGGAACCCTCGAAGGCCATGCAAATATTAGGGGATTCATTGAGAGGCGGACTGGCGGGGGTTAGCCTACCAAGTGTCGAATGAATGACCCTGATTTTTATAGGCGGTATGTAGTCAATTGAATGACTGGGTTGTGACACAAACAGTACGACCCGTGCTTACGGGGCTCCGACCAGAAAATCCACACGGTCATGATCAGCCCGACTCTTTTCAAGCAGCTCCACCACAGGTACCCGAGGTTCGGGATGACCTCTCGCGCTCTAGGCGCTGTGTTGCTCGGCAGGGAACCACCGCCGAGATTTCATTAAGGTTTGGCAGGGAAAAAACAGGGGACGCAAGTTCCGATTGTCCAATCTATGTACCGATTGTATTAGCTACTGTAAGGTCGTCATTAATGCGCAGCGGCAATATACAACAGAGATACGTGCACACCAAGTCGTAAATACCAGTGTCATGCGAACATAGATGCTGTGTTTACTTCATCTTCCTGGCAGAGAACGAAGCCACCCTCGAAACCAACGGCATGCTCGTCTGTTACGGTGTCACGCCAGCGGCCAACAAGGCTGCGTTCATGAACGTAACCTTTAAATATCCAGCGGCCAGTGTCGCGGTATTGATTGTTTATCTGATCCGTGATTGAGCGCTTGAAAACGAAAAGCCAAGCAACCGCGTTACGTACCGGAACTCGAAGGAAGACGACCAGACCGTCCCAAGGCCGAATTCTCCCAATATATGAGTAGTAGCCCCAAGCTTCTCCTTGTCTTTCACACGTCTGCCACTCAAGCGTCGATGGAACGTACGGGAATAACGAGGTAAAGAAACCCACCTCGCCGGTGATGATGATATCCTGTACGCCGCTTGATAATTCCTCGACGAAGTCTTCATATTCATCAACTTCTTCCATATCTTGCCGCATCGCAGAATCCGACTCTTCTTCACGGCACCACTCGCGGTCGGATCCTTTGGAGTGCCGCTCACAGGCACTGGTAGAATAAGGGGACCTGCGGTTGGGGTGATATGTCTCGTACCACGTGTTCTTGCCAGTATTAGGATCAAAAATGTCTAGCCCATCCTTGGAGTCACGCGGGAATAAATGATATGAGCGAATGACAGTGCGCAAAACCTTACAGAGCGGCGAGTAAACACCAAATCCTTGGGGAGCCAGGCGTTAAAAATATCTTCTCCGAGGCCATCACGACGTGGCGGAGCGAGAAGAGGGTCGCTGAACGATAAACAATGATGTTCCGTAAAGGAGCAGGAAATCCTCCCCTGGATAAATGGCACATTAGCAGCAGGTATACGCCGATCCAGGGCCGCGTTGAGATGTAAAAACATATCAGGAACCTGAAAGAATTGTCAGATGAGCATTTGCAATGGAAATTGAAACATGAGGATGACCCACAAAGATACGGCCACTCCAGTTACCAACCAGCGTGCCGAGAGGGTAAACAATACCTTTCAAGGGCCGCTCTACAGCCGACGGTGTGTGACATGCCACCAAACGAAACCAGTCCTTGTCAAAGTGTTCACTAACACTGTCCTGGTCAAGCGGGAAGAAACGGGTACGAGTATGATAATGAAATTCTCGGACATCCTCCTGCGTGAGTGCAGGGGTTCCGAGGCCTCGAGCGGTCGCCTCCTCCCGTGTCGCCGGAAGAAGAGCAATGCGTGATGGAAGTGGAACCGTGTCCTGCCAGGCTTCTTGCCGCACAACGAAGTTCAATAGAGCGGCGGAAGTAAGCGGAGGTACGGCGAGTTTAAGTTTGTGACCAAGATAATGAATGTGAGTGACGAGCGGGGGAGGGCCAGAGAAACCAGCGAAGTTGTCGTGCTCATCACATAAAGGCAGATAGAAATAAGCATCGGGAGCAAAGATCGAGGGATACTGGACTCGAAATTTCAGCACCCGTATGGAAGCAAGCATCGGTACACTCTACCTGATAGCCACGCACTAAAAAGGGGAGAATTGCATTCGTAAGTGCAGTACGTACTGCCATGGCTTCCACCGTAGCCCTCTCTGAATACCTATGAGAATAAACGAAGGGTGATGATGGAGAAAGCTTGCCTTTGCTGGTTGTCATCCAAAGGAGCCACACGGCCAAAGACATACCCTCTGGATCTGATAGATGTGGTATGGAATGAGTGGTACTGGGGCTCCTTAGAGTTACGACACCGAGGACCCAGTCAGGCAGATTTGCCCAACCAAAAAGTTGCTGTTCATTTCGACCATCATTCTCAAGTAGCATCAAATACGCCTTCCACAGGGCTTCTCGGTCGAGGCGAGCAGATGGGGTCCCGTGCTTTATGTGCTGCAACGCAACGAAGCGGCTACGGAGCTCTTGGGCTAAGCAAGAAGCGGACGACCATCTGGGTGATAGTCGACGCTCGATGGCTCCACAGTCGAACTTGTGGCGAAAGATGCGCGCGTACAGTCCGCTGGCGTTGGCAACGGACAAGTGGTGATACAGCGTACGGCACGTGAGCGAAAGCGAGAAGAGGTTCACGGGCGGGCCTAGGAATGGGTCAACGGCCAGATAGAAGGCAATGTCCTCGAGAAGGGAGGGGCAGTGACTAACAAGCGTCTCGAAGGTAGAAGGGGAGCGCGTCATGGTATGCATGGCAGATGACAGGGGAGGGAGAATGGCGATGTGGGGCGGCAGCGGAGAGTTTTATTCGAGTTGACCTTGAAAACGCCTGAATCGGAGCGAATATGGGTTTGATGATAATCTACATACAACGTTGATCGCCGCGAGCTTCTCTCCTTGGCCGTCAATTGGGGAGGGCCGTTTAGATGACCGAATCATTACGAGAAAGCGGGCATGCAGTCCCTGAAACGAGGTCAACGTGAAGCACTTCCAAGACCACAGGAATCAGTGACACGTACGTTGGCGAGCTTTTTGGACGGTCGTGTTTTGCGGCCACCTTGGACGCCTCGCACTGGCTCGCACAGACCGGCCGGTGGCGCCCAAATGCAGCAAGGTCTCCGGGAATGTGTCCCTGTTATTTTATTTTAATTTTTTTCTCGTCCTTCCAGCTATACCAAATCCATATCACACATAGCACTCAATTCATCGCATTCAGGCCCCGAGTCCCACATTGAAAATGGCAGTGACGCCGCACGAGCGCACCTTCATATCCGCGCATACTATTCTTGCCGCGGACAACCGCGTCTGCCCATCATTCATGTTCGCCACAGGCACCGGGGAACACATTTCGTTTCACGCGTTTCCATTGGAACCGTAGTCAGGTGATCACACCGTACAGGGAACTCTAAGCGTGTCTCATAAGTACTAAGTCCCACTCTCCCGTCTGTGCCCTGCCTATTGCAAGTGTGGTCGGCGACACGAAGGTACAAGACTCAGCTCGAAGTGTAAACCTCTTCAGTATCTGTGTTATTGATGTGACCGTTGCAGCGCGTCCTCCGGTTCAATGGTTATGTATCGGAAGCCAATCAGAAATTTGGGGTTTCAGCCAGAGTGGGTTTTCAACCACTGATCGGTGCAGCCGTATTTGGCTGCGTCGTCCGTTGTGGAGCGATCGCCCCACCGTTTGGATATAGCCAATCTATTGTGTGTTGCACAGAGTTTGCTCCACGCTTCGTTGATGCTGACCCTTAGTAAGTGGCCACAGCGAAGGGTAACAATCGGAGACGAAACTCTCTCCCAAAACCTTACGAGGAACGAAAGGGTACACAAAGAAGCTCCCAAAGAGTAAGTCAGCTGCGAAGCCCCAAATTAACACAAGAAGTCACCACGCGCACCAGCGGCCCACGGCATCGACGACTCCGACCGTATACCCAAGCGTCACGCATCAGTCCTCTTTCAGTTGAGACGCCGCTCGGCCACACACCACTTGATTATTAAGCATCTTCACCACATATCCAAAGCAGAAACTCCCCGATGCCACTCGTGCCTAGATCGCGACGAGACGGTAGTCCACTCAATACCTCCTTCAGTGCCCGCGCCACACACAACCCAGACCAAAATTCCGTTCCGCCCTGCAGGGCAGAGCCAGAGAGCTTTCAAAGTTCCTGGACGACCCCAAATGCAGGACCCATCACGGTCACAATGTCTACCACGCAGGCTTCGCTCGTCCCCGAGTGATTTGAGATAGATACATTAGAGATACATCTATCCTACGAACATACCGCATGTAATGTCTGACATGGGGCAATGATCCCCGCTTCGATAAACACGGAAGAAAAAATCAAATAAAAATAATACGTGGCCATGAGTGCTGGCGGAACCTATAGGCCTCATCAATGATCTACAAAATCTGTTCACGATTCAACGTTGCAACGTGCACCTGCGCCGGAATGGGCGCTCTCATGATGCACTATTGGTCCCGAACAAATATAGGGTCCCTCTCGTCCCCGACATGTCGGCAATTGAACGTGAGTCGTACGGCTCAGCATCTGGATCCTGCCTAGCCCCTGAAGAGTCTTGGATTATTGTCCACACGGTTCATCATGGAGGCCAATGTCGGCAGCGCGTGAGACTCCGTTCTCGGCTGTTGTGTCGACTCGCTGGCCACAGGGCCATATGCCATCACGGTGACTGAGTCGGAAGGGGTAGGTGTACCATAAGTCAGCATCTTCGTCAAGAGGCGAGTGGCGTCCTTGCGGCAACAAGGAGCGCTCCGGAATGGAAGCTGAAACCTCCAGCAGACAGGTTTACGGAGCTCCTCTTCTCCGCACGGCGAAGGGTTTAGCGTGCTTGCACACAGGTCCTTGATATGAGCGCAAATTTGAATCCTCCCTGACAGTTGAGTTCTTCTCGATGTATGGATTGGATTCATAACGCACAGCATTGGAAGAGCTGTGGACAGCATTCGGTCGCTCAATGAAATGGAATCTCTCTGAGACGCAGCGACTGCCAGTGGTTCGTCGAACTCGGTTCAAATTTCATGAAAAGCTCCCATACGTAATCTTTCACAGAGCACGAAGACTGCTTTGACATTCGTTGTTCGAGGCGGAACATCAGAACTGTTCGCTTCCCCGAGTGTGATATGGCGTGTTACCAGCAGTCGGCGAGAGCCACATTATTGCAACCTTCCAGGAGAAATGCGTACTACACCATCACACTTCCATGAAACGTTGTCGGTGGTTCTGATACCAAACCTGCAGTCCGTGGCAGCGTGGGCCTCCTCCAGTCTCCAGATATTTTTGGATTCACCGCACAACGGTATTCCATCCAGAACGTTCTCTCGCAATCCACCAGTTTTCACACGATTTCATTAAAGAGGCAGCGGCCCATCGCGAGCGGGAATGAATGGTTCGGGCAGTAAGCACGTTCTATAACATGAGCCTTTGCCCCATTCTGGCGCGCTCCACTCATTTTCCTAACATTTCGGTCGATTTACGACCCGCAAGACTTTTTGTCGGTTCTAGAAGGTGAGCTTGCTGTGCTGAAGTGTCCAATCAATGCTCGTGATCTTCGCCTATGCAAGTCAGGACATTAGAGTAACGCCACCCGGTACGTTATGATGGGTGTGACAAACCTCGCTGTTAGACCAGGGGAGATCTAGGTCTGCCATTTGCAAAGACATGTTTGTAACGTCATCGAGTCATGACGAAAAAGAAAATTCGACGCGAATGTTCCTGCACTATTCCTAGAGTCCCACACTTTGCTGATGCGCATTCAACAGGAGAGTCATACTTCCGTAGACTCCGAGTCTGAAACAAACGCTTTTGTACGCCAAGGTCCACTGCAGGGTTGAGAAACGTGAGGCCTCTGACTTTGGAATTCGGCTCAGATAAACACAAGGTTAAGTTTCAACTAATTTGCATGGTAACACACATCTCGGTCATCATCTCCCGAAACATCAGGGGCAGTCTGTCGGATCCCAATCCGTTACGAGGCCTGCATCGTTATGGTCAACGGTGTTCAGTAACAAACACTCGACCAACCTTCATTCAGGGAATCCAAATACTCAACCTCCTCTTCCTGCAGCTCGAAATCGTATATCTGCGTGTTCGAGATGATCCTCCTCTTGTGCGATGATTTGGGCAGGGGGATAAATCCCTGCACGCAACCATGTAAGTCAAATTGGATAAAGGTTACTCGGATCCGTTCACATACCTTTTGCAGCGAATATCTCAATAAAATCTGAGCGGGCTCTTTATCATAGCCTTTCGCAAGCGTCGTTATGGCGTCGTGTTTGAACCGCATCGCCTCGACAAGCGGAGCCCATGCCTCTAACAGAATGCCATGTCGCGTGCAATACTCGACTATGTCTGTTCGCGTCATAAACGGATGGAGATCGACCTGCGTGTTTCGCAGGTGAGGTGAATGCCGTACAAGCCGAGTTTCAGAAATCCAGAATGCGACTCACTTGATTCACTGCTGGGTCTGGTAAACCCCAGCCCAGCAACTCCTCCATATGTCCCACACCGAAGTTGCTTATCCCGATGCTCTTCAGCTTGCCCTCCTTCTGTGCCTCCGCGATGGCTTCCCAGCTCTCTCGACGCATCTGTGGTCCCCCGAGAGGGCTATGAATGAGATACAAGTCGATATACCCCAAACCGCACTCCTTGAGGGACTTGTTGATCGCTTTGACCGCGTTGGTTTTACCATTGTTCGATTTCAGCTTGGAGGTGTAGAAGACGTCGGATCGCTGGAGACCGTTGTCGTTGATGAACTCGCGGATGGCACGTCCACACCCTTGTTCGTTGTCGTACCAATCCGCGGAGTCCTACGGAGGCACACTGGGGTTGGAGATCATGTGTCCCGGGAGAGAGCTCCGTGTAACTCACGATATGTCGGTAGCCTGCCTGACTCGGCGGGTAGTTCGTCAAAGTCAACGCTTTCAGCGCTGTCGGCGTGGAACAGGCTGACCTCGAGTGCCCACCTCACCGCCTTGTAAGCATCGTCGTTATCCAGCTGGTAAGTACCTATATCCATGTTTCGAGACAGGCGTCTTTAGCACCCTGGCTGCCATCTACGCACCAAACCCCAAGACAGGGATCCCATTCCCATCATTCAACTGAGGGGCTTCTATCAGTTGATCTTTCACGATCAACCGTGATGCTCACTTTGTACTTTGATTGTAATGTCAACGCCGCCATATTTGTAGCTAACGTTAATCAGGACGAGATGTTCAACCAAGGTCGCAGAGCAACCCTTGCCTTACACTTACGTCGTCACATGACAAAAAGAATGACTAGAAAATAGGCCACACATGCAAAGGCGGGACACCGTCGTCTCCAGAGTTCCTGCACAACTCAACACGGCACCGAGTAAGAGGAAAGAGTGTATGATTATCCAATGTAAAGTTTTACACAAGGTACTGTAATTCCACCGACATCTGCAGAAATTTGATTAGTGAAACTATATCAGTGGCACAAATGCTCGCTGCGCCGAAATGGATCAGACATCCAAAGGAAGGTCCTGTCAACCGTCATCGCGCCGACCCCCGCTTCCCGCTCAGCGCACCACAAGGCGGCCCACGCTCGGCACATGCTTTTGGGTTCACACGGCACGAGGGGGATTATAAGCGTTCTGCATTGGAGGAGTACTCCGACTGGAGGGCGCTAGAGTGGAAACTGCGAATAAACGGAATACTTCATCACACCAAGCGGCGCAGCAGAGCAACGGAACACAACCGAAAAAAAAACTCACCCATTTGATGGATACACAGCCCATCAAGGGAGCAGTCGCGTAGTTTCACCTGGCTGGGTGGGACATGAGTAACGAACGTTTAACAAGCAAATGGATGACAAGAGATCAGACAAAATGGCACTGGCAAGTACACTGTGCGCTCCGGAGAGCGCTGTTCGTTGCGAACGAACTGCTCTGTTCCTCGGCATGGTCGTGTAGGACGGGGAAGAGAATAAAGTCATCACAGAAAAACACGAAACCGAAAGGCAAGTGACACTTACGCTGAGGCTCGAATGAAGATGATGCTCGGTGCACAGAAAATTTATAGGATCGCGATGTTTGTGTCTGAGTTTGGCAATGGTCTGTGCGCACTGATTACATAACGATCTTTATAAGCCTTCCGTTGACGCTGGTATAGCGGACTCCAACATCGACGAAAGCTATCACCCCCTCAATATTAAAGCCCTGATGTCCGTAGTGGACTTTCCGATAGTCATTCCAGAATGCCGACCTCACTCGCTGGATATCATTGACGTCGATGCGCTCGATGCCGACGATATTGTTTATGTCGGCTCAGCACGCCCCAGCCAAAGATGGCGTGTGGGGGAGGATGGAAGGGACGTTCCAGTGACCAGGGAGGTCATCCATGTTTCTGACAGTGAAGATGACAACGAAATTCAATTTATTGGCCACAACCCTGCCCGACCGCAAACTACTCCTCTTGGTAAGCCGCGTCTCTCGTATATGTGGTGCAACCATTAAACTGGATAACAGTCAGAAGGGAACGCATTTTTTCCCCTCCACCCCCTCCACAGATCGGCGGTGTCCCCCCGGTACCACCGATCCCCCAGAGATTCCTGGCAATGCGTCAGCGCCCACCCGGGCTTATCATTCCCAACGAAGATCCACTCCCATTCGAGGCCGATTTGCGACCCCCACCTTCCGCTGAACAGCCACTTACAACTGCTGCAGCGCCATCTCATTATGTTCCGTCAATGGGCTTTGGTGGCGCGTTACTGGCGGGTGTGCGGCGAATCATGGGCCCTCGTAACACGTCCCAACGGCCTGAACGCCGTAACAGCTGGGGTGTCTCCGGTTCATTTATCATGCGATGGGACCCCTTCGACTTTCCAGACAGGGAGGAAGACGATCTATTAGATGGGCTGGATGAGATAGGCTTCTTGGGTGAAGAAGAAAACTCCTTCGCCGCTGGCAGAGTGAGAGGTCAAATAGAGCGAGCGTTCAAGCAACGCGGTCGTGAGGCCCAGGTCGAACCCGATTATAAACCAGAATACACCCACCCAGACCAGCCATTGCCTGGTTTCACACATGATTTCTCACCCTCGTCATCATCTTCCCCTGTCACCGAGATCGACGCTTCTCCAGCGCGTTGGGCTAGCGGCAGTGGCACTCGATTGTGCGAACTCACCCTGGTATGTGCTGCTTGTCGTGACCCTCTTGCTCTCGGAGCCTCCGACGTCGGTCAAGGCCGCGCCAAGCGGAAGTTGTGGGGCTTGCGTTGTGGCCATTTACTCGATGGAAAATGCGCTGAGAAGTTGATGGAGCCTGCTCCACCAACTGCCGATGCAACCGGATCAAGCAGCAGAGAAATGGTTACAGAGCGGACAGAGCACCCACCCTCATCGAGCAGAGATACCTTGGTTGTTGATCCTGATGCCGGCTCAGTGCTATCACGGTTACGCCCGCGTCGTGGGATAGCAGGGCCATTCCCCTCGGCGCCATACCCAGTGCCTGCCAACCCCTCGAGTGCGCGCCGTGGTGCTGCCACTAGGGTAACTCACCGAAGTAATCGCAAAGGTAAAGGAAAGATGAAGGCCCCTGTGGTGGAGGCTGAGCACGAGTGGAGTTGCCCGGTCAGTGGGTGCGGACATGTTCATCTCAGCCTGTTAATGGACGGACGATGGACGATGGATGAGAAAAGAGGTGCCATTCCAGTGTTTGTCTGATTCCGTGGTGGTGAGTTTGATGTACGTTATGTGTCCTAGCCCTTGGACATGCATATCATTGCAGATATCGCGGTACTGCCATTCCTCTAGCATAACTTATATCACACACGTATTGTAGCAACAATGTCAAGCACTTAGAACTTGCACTTTACCAGTACTTGTCTAGTCAGTTGTCCGATCAGTGGCACCAGATCGCCAACGTGATTCTGAATCCCCGGGGAGCGAGGAGGATGATGCTCGATAATAGCGGCCGTGGAGAACACATGTTCACATTCGAAGGCAACGTGTCCGTTGTGTTTACACGTGATCTACAGTATTCTCTTTCCTGGCTGCAATTACTATCTTGACTCGCTGAGCACGCGTACTGTGCATGCTAGAACGGACAGGTCACTGACTGTTCCGTGCCTTGTGATCGATGTGTCTGTGCTCGTTTCACTCATCGCTAGATGAAGTTCACCTGTCACCGTGTTCGTGTTTCGGACCAGACGGCTTTCCCGCAGGACTCGCAAATCTAGCCCTTCCCTCGTGCCCAATGCTCCGCTTTTATTTTGGCTGGCCTGCAGCTTTTCTGTCCTTCTTGCTCCCTTCTGTCCTGCCGAACGAAACCGTCGCCAACTATGGGTGACAGGGACAAGTGTCACGATCTCTCTGTTACCCCGCGACGATACCTGCAACGACAATGGAAGAGGAACAAGCCTGTAAGTCGCCATCCTCGGTGCTTGATCAGTCGATGAGTGGATCGATCTAACCAGGCTGCATTGTCTAGCACCTTCCGCCATCCGATTCGCTCCCGGCGCTGCGTCTTTGCCCGAATCGCCCTTTGTTTGTATGTGCTCAGTGCGGCTTTGCAAATTCGTGGATCCCCCTTTGTTTGTGGTGCGAGTGGACGTCGACTGAGGCAACAAAACAATTCGAGGCGAACCTGCCCAGACCACGCCGACTGAGTGCACCGTCCATGGCAGTCCCTGCACCGAAGAAGATTCGACATCGTCCCCTGAGGAGCATGTCCCCAGATTCTGCGCTTTCAAGTGCGGGCCCTCACACGCCTCAGAACGAGCGAGCGTTTTCCTCGATGCGCTCGAGCAAAGGGGTGCCAGGTATTACGACATTTTTGGAATCCTTTCACCGTGATATGTGTCACGGCGACCGACGGGTGGACCCACATCACGTTGAGGCTGTGGACCGCGACGCGCGCGCGCGCTCCGTCGTGTCGTCCAACTGCCACAACGTCCAGAAGGAAACGGTTGACAGTGGTGGCGTGCATCGAGTCGCCACAGCAACCTCGATAACGGTACGACTCCATCCGAGAATGGCAAATGTTCTAATCTGCATCATTCTCATGTTGTGTAGCCACCGCCGCCGATTTCTTCCTTTCCGAACGTTGCGCCTGTCCCCGAGGCTAAACTCTACAAGGACGATTCCGAAGATCGGGATCTGAAGAGAAGTTCGACACGTCACCGAAGGATACTTCCAGCCCTTTCCGTCTGCCCTCCACCCATGCGCTTTCGCACTTCGTGCTGCTCGTCCCCCTTAGTCGAACGTACGGCACCAGTGAACGCTGCGACCACGCAAGCCATGGGCTCTGCCACATCCGTGCTAATGGAAACATCAAATACACCGCGGAGTACAGGGTCGATGGATATGTCAGATGGCGGGCACATGCGCTCGACGCCGTCTATCTCCTCGTCACAGTGCTCCCCTAAACGCGGGCTGCGTAGGACCCAACATATGACGTCGCTCAAACGCGGATCCTCCCTCTCAGTCCGTTCTCGTTCTCCTTTGCGGGACAGTGTGGATATATATCCAACGTCCGCACTAGAGGCACGACAATCACACGCTTTATCTCTGACGACTTCTCATGATCATGATTCTCCCCCTGTTCGCTTGGGACACCCAAGCCGACCGTATTATTCTGCGATTCGCAAGGACATGTCACGTCCAACCAGCCCCGTCTTCTCTCTAGCTGCGCCTCGCACCCCCTCGCCGATCTCATCGCACGCTGATTACGTACCGCGAGGGACAAAGTCTCTCGACTGTGGTGACCGATCGGGTATGCAGTATGCAGGAGAACTGCGCCCCATGTCGATGGTCTTGTCTGGTCAGACCGCATCACCGATGGCGGGTCTCGGATTTTCGCTTAGCGGAGAGATGGAGCTGCGGATGAACTTGGCACGGTGGCGACAAGAAAATGCGCCGGACGAGCCAGGTGGCTATCACTTTCGGGAGAGGAGTCTGTCGCGGACAAGGGTAAATATAAAAGGCAGGGTGAAACAACTTGGCAAGGGTTTGAAGGAGCTCGTGCTTGGAAGATCATCGTGATTCGTAGCTGGCTGCGGTTGGTCGTACTTGGATACATTCTTCTCATGGGACGTTTCGACGATTATCACGTGATCTGTTATATGAGTCACATGACATATACCCCTGCAATGTTCGTTTTGTCATCTCTTGGACTGGCAGTGCCGGTGATGGAGTCAGAGTGATTGTCTGATGCGCAAGTTGACCTTGATGGCGAGGAAAGGACTTGCGGGTGTTTAGGAGTTGCAATTTCGGTCGTGTGAGGCTCGTGTTTGAACAACTTCCCAACGAGTCGCTCTCGGCACGACGACCACCTGCTCCGCGTCACTACGGCCAATATCCGCCTGTAGCAGGTGCACAGCCCGTGGCACCCATAGAAAACCCCGTTCTCTGGCCCCAACTATCTTCTCTCCTTGCTTGTGAACTTTTCGCATTCTTGCTCCATACCTTTTTACTCATGATCGGTCGAAAGATTGTCGACCGAGTAGACGAACTCCTTCATGCGCCAGAATCACCCAACAACCACTCCCTTCACCCGCCACCCCTACGAATCGATACTGGTCGGCGCCTGGCAGGGAGTACGGATCTCAATGTATGAGCTCACTCTCGTCACCCCGGGCACGGGCTGACACGCACGCATCTGACCTCGGCTGTTGGTTAGGGGCGCACGAACATGGCCGTTACAGTAAATCCCAACGATACCGTCTCTCCACGTATATCTGCTCATACCTTCTTGTATGTTCTTTCTCCTATCAAATTCCGATTCACACTGACCATTTGGTTAGCACCCCTAATACCAGTTTCACTTTCGGCGTGCCTAATCCTACTACGTATTGCCCAGCGCATGTGGAATCGCCTTGCGGATCCGTTAGCGAGGCAAGTGCTCGGAGCAACCGCTATTCCGTCGCCGAACAAGCCCTAGCCAGCGCATTGAAGAGCAGCGATGGGGAACGTTCTCCCCTCGAACTCCAGATCTGTGCCTTGCAACAGGCCACCATGGCCCTGGGCACACGTGCCAAAGAATGCCGGGAACGTGTCGCGAAGCTCAAGCTCACTCTTACAGAGAGAGATACCGAGCCGGACATATACGTCGCACTTCAGCAAGAACGCTGGATGGAGGAAAAGCGGCAATCTGCGGTGGACAAGGAGGTCGAGGCGCTGACGCAGCATCTGACACGATTAAAGGCGAATCGGAGGTCGGACGAAAGCGAAGATGAGAATCGTGCCCCATCCCCTGCCCTCAACAACGAGGCAAAACGGAGTGCCAATCTTGCCCGCTTTTTTGACTACTCTCCCACGAGGACATCATTCAACCTTGATCTTAAGTGTAGGCTTGCTCTTGACCAGCCATTCCCACGTCGAATGACGATGAGCGACGTTTCTCCCCTCCGCCTCCGGCCATCATCTGTCACCCCTCCTCTGCGACGCCTCACAACGAAACACGCACGTCCTGCGTCCATGGCTGGTGAGGCATTTAATCCAGTGAAACGTCCTTGCAGACCTGGCCCTGGTAATTCTCCCTCCGATGTACCACCGCTCACGAAGGGCACAGAAAATGGCACTAAACAACATTCTGTCTCGGGCCGTTCGGTATCTTCGCGTAGTTCTCGCTTAACTGCTGAAGCGCCCGCTGACGGCTCCGAATGTCGTGTATCTACCCGGGCTTCAACACCGCCGCTGTCCGTTGCGTCGGAAGGCTCTTCATCATCGCAGGGTATAGGTTCTGAGACCGGTGGCATTGCCACCATCATCAGCCACGTCAGCTCTCGCACGCGCTCTGAAATTCTCGCGGACTTGGATAAGGATGCGGTCCACGTGCCAGACTATGCTGTGAATCTCCTCGGGGGATTTGACCTTATCCACGATGAATTCTCTCTCCCGAATCGGGAGTTGTTCATGAAGCCGAGGGAGATGAGACCTATCGAGGTTGCTCCCCCACCAGAACCAGCGGACGTCCCTCGTCCGTCCGAGGAGTCCGACATGGGCCCATACACGTCATTTGCCTTGCCACCGTTCACAGTCGAAACATCGTGGTCACACCCTTCAACCAACTCACCATCATCACCTTCTACTCCCCGGATGCACAGCCCTTCTCTACAGCCACTGAGGCCGGACACCTCGTCGCTTTCCCGTTCGAGTAGTCCCACTACCCCTCGGCCATCGCAGAGCTCCAAGGGCCCCCGGCCTCGCCACTCACTTCTCTTCTACATGCGGAAACACAGAGAGAATTCTGGGGAGTACAGCCCTGCTTCGTCGTCCATTCGTGTAGAGAGCCTGTCCGGGAGCAGCCCCGTTCCAGGAAGCATAGCATCGAAGAAGCGATTCTCGTTCTTCTCCCGAAAGTAGAATATATGGACGCCTATGTAGCTTCACTACGTATCCATGACACCACCGACGATTTACTGCTACTAATTTATACTCACAGCGTCGTATATACATCTTTGGCAATCGTATATACCTGCGTTTACATTGGCATTTTAATTCGGGCCCGTGGGTGTGCTGGAAAAAAAATGAACCCGACCCGGATTGAACGGATGACCTTATGGAATCACGCAGCGTTCGCTGGAATCATACGCGCTACCACTGCGCCACGGGTTCCTTGTGTGAGCTAAGTCGTGTTATCCCTTTTCAACTGACGCTCATCTCGATCCACCAAAAATTAAGGTTCTCGAGAGGTCTCAACTAGTACTTAGTCCTTGGAAATGCCTAAGACAAAACAAACGGCGCGTAAAACCACCGGAAAACATGTGGGATTCGGTGAGTGATTCCGCTCGACACGCTCTGGACATTGATCGATCAACTTGATGTCGCCTTGCATGGCTGGACGAGCAGCATCTGCTCTGAGTGCAGTCCCAGCGACATCTAAGCCAAAACCCAAGCTCAAACGCAGTGTGCAACATCGCTCGACAGCTCCTAGCAGTGGTACGTCCTTGTCAAAGACGCAAAAAAACAAAGCACAGAAACCTGGACTCGTGCGTCGCATCCATGCACATCTACCACCAGGACCGACCAGTTCACGACCCAAGTCCTCGCTCACCAAGTCCATCCTGAAACCGCCCGATCGTCATTGCGTCCTCCCCGCCAGGTATGTTAGAATCGCCTCTCTTGATCGTCGTCGTCGACCGTCGAGATTGCGAGGTTCCAGCGATCCAACTTCGGTTCCACCCGACCACGAATCTCTCTCGTCCAGTAGCCCCGAAGTTCCTTTATCGGCCAATGGTTCGCTTACGAACAGGGTGGCTCCGGCATCGGGAAGGTTGATAAAACGACGGCCAGCAGTCGGCGTCCTCGACGTGAGTACGATTTGTGTGTGTCCTTGACCGCTCAAGCACGATTCCCCCCCGCTCCAGATGCCCATCTCTGTCTGCACGCGATTCGCCACGTGGTTGGAGAACCAAAAGTGCGTGCACGACGAGACGCTTCTACGTGCCGTCGAACGCGATGGGAGACATCTCCTCTGCCTGGCCAAAGCGTCCGTCATGTTCGACAATGCGCTGCGCGGGAATGCACCTCCTCCCCCCTTGAATGGCGCTGTCAGTTCACTCATTGAACATGCACGGACGCTGCGTGGGTTTGCTGAATTCTTGACGTTCAAGATTGGGGAGGGGAGCCTGAGTGAGGAGTTGGAGGCGGCCGTCCTTCGGGACGGGGAGGGTTTGTTACGACTCGCGATATCTTGCTTGGAGTTTGATCAGACTATTCGAGGTTCGAGCTCGGTGCAAGTCAAGTAGGCAGGTAGTTTTGCATTGATCATCCTTCTCCATCCTGTCGGCTACCCTCTCATACCCTTCCTCACATCAAGGATCTTGCTATCAGGAAACATGTATTGGTACAAGGTAATTAAGCTGCATTCCGTTCAGTCGTTGTAACCACGTGCCCTCGATGCACCTGTTTTCACTTGAGGGGTTTCGATGCCTTGTTGTTTCCAGATCTCAATCTGACGGTCTTTCGCGACCTTGCCAGTGCGTCGCTCATAGTCCTCGACAGACTCAGGACGCTCCCCATGAGGAGTGGCCCGGAGGGCATGACGCCTCTGGGGCCAAAAGTCGAACGTCGCGGAATGCGTCACAATCTACTTTCCGTGAGATCACAGCCGCCCACAGACGTGTCAGACACGTACTCTGTTGTCCCAGAACGCGATCGAGTTTCGCTCCCAGTGGAAGCGCACCTGGAAGTCTACATTGCTGCTAATCTGCTGGAACAGGAAGCTCAAGATGGTGTCCGACTCGGCCTTGGGAACGCCGATGATGCGACGGGTGAAACCTGGATTGACGTAGACACTCTTCCAGCCGGTCACAGGGTGAACGCGGACGACGGGGTGGATCGTCTCGATGGGTTCGCGACGAACGTGGAGTCCGGCAGCGCGGGATCCGTCAGCTTGGGCCACCGCGCTGTGGAGGGCAGTAAGGCCCTCCAGGTAGGTTTGCATCCCCTGGCTAAGGGACGAGTAAAGGGCGTACCTGTGGACGTGAGCGTACGTCAAGTCCGTATCCTTCATCTTTATCGATCAATGACCCACCCCGAACTCCACAGGGTGTCACCCCCATATTCTGGGCCGGTGATGACTTTGAGAGACGTCGTGCTTGGTGGTTGGATCTCGTACGTCACATCGCTGTGCCAGAGCTCCAACTTTGAGAATGCGGTCGAGTCTGGACGCCGTGCGGCATCATTGTATACGACTGTTGTGGATGTCAGCACTGATTTGCATCCCCTGATAGGCTCGCGACTGACTGTGAACTTCCTCGAGTCCGGGTTCCTTGGGGACTGGGGTTGTCGCGTGTTTGTGAAGAGGACCGAAATGCCTCGCGAGGGCAAGTTGTTCGTGAACGTTCAATTCTTGGTCTCTGAAGACTGGTCGCAAGGTCAGCGCAGCCGGCGACAGGTGAAAGCATTCTACGAACATACGACTCCTCTCTCAGCAACCAGGAGAGCACTATCGAGACACTGTCAGTTCGGTATCTCAGAAACACTACGGGGGAGGGACGGACAGCTCGTCTTTCTGAGCAGAGCTAAGTTGCCTTAGATCGATTCCTGTGATTTCAGTTCCGATGGCTGGGGTAAGGTGCTGAACCTTTTTCGCAGCACTGAACAGGGCCTTCTTCTCTGGGTCAGCAAACTGACCACGGTCGGTGACGTCGACCTCCTTCAAGGGTTCCCAACTGACGACGGGGAAGTATGGCTGCAATACACAATTGTCTTTATATTCCGACCGGACATGATCTCACTCACCTTGTAAGCAGCATACTCGTAGCCGTCGTCAACGGCCGAGTCCGCAGTGGGAGAGTAGAAGGGATTGAAGAGCTGAGCATCGGTGGGTTGTTGCTTGAGCTCCGCGATGCGGTCGACGTGCTCGTTGCCGTTGTTCGTAGCCACAGGAGCCATGATATACGATCTCGGTGGAAATGGAAAGAGGGCACTCTTTGTCACATCCCCATTTCTAATTGCGACGTTTTATACGCTGGGAAACCCCCCGTTTGATAGTATCAAAGGCTTGCGACAACTGGAGCGGAAATGGCGCCACCACTTGCTACGGAGCGGACATGTGAGCCAGGTTATTATTTTGTTGCCATTCTGGGTCCACTGATTCGGAAAGGCACGCAGGGCTGTCAGACGCAAATGGCGTGCTGCCAGTCATCAATATCGAATGGAGTCCGAGCAACACCGATAGATCATAGATGATAAATCCAGGTAACTCACAAGTGCACAACATGTGATGTTGGTGTGAGAGAACGCCTGCATCGTGTCAGGAAATGAGTTCCTCTATCGTCTTCTTCGTGGTCATGAATCAGATTCATGATGCAGATTATCATGTCTCGGAGCATGTCTGGAGATGGTTGCCGTCCGGCGTGAAACAAAGCTGAATTCTAGTCTAGTCTTATTATTCAACAGGTCTAATGAGAGTCAGTGAGTATGGACGTAGATCTGAAATTTAAAAGTACAGCTCTATGATGCGTATGATTCCGAGACGAGAAATCCGACGACACATGCATCTAGCATAAAATCCACATTCACCCACGCGTGCGTCAGTGCTAGAACCATATCAGAATCAAAGTCAGTTCGGTCGGCAAGATAACATCGATGCGAATCTCACAGAATAACTTTGTTCCATCCCTGCCTGCTACTCGCAGGAGTTCTTTCTCACCACCTGGGTGATATGGGAGATACGGCGTGATGTTGTACACCTTCCCGTTGATAGCCGTCCAAGCGTCTTCCTTCTTATTATGCATCTTAAGCACGGACGATGGGATGCGGAGTAGGGTCTCCACACCCTGGTTTCCGTCAGGAATGCCTGTCGCTACGGGAGGGCACAAAAGGACGTACTCTCAGGTCTTCTCCGGACGATTTCAGGCTCGCCCAGTCCAACGGGCCATACCCCGGTGCGAGCGCCACCTTCCTAGAGGGCTTCTTGGGCCGTTCTGTAGTGGCCATTGGCGCAAGCAAAGACGACGATGGGATCTGTGGGTTCGCGCGTGGGACGCCAGGCTGTCGGACGGCCAAGTCAGGGAGAGACGGTGGAGGCATCAATGCATCGTCGTTCAGTATCGTAGGAATCTGAGATGCGCTTGGGGTGGACGATGCCAGTGAGGGAGCTGCACGCTGGGCGCTGTTCAGTGCTGGGAACGCGGGTGGAACATCGTCTTCGCCTGCTGTGTTTGACCCGTCGTCCTCGTCCTCTTCTAGTACGAATGACCCTGGAATGGTGGTTCGGGTCGATGCAGGTGGAGATGCTGCGGTGTCGAGTGAAAACCAATTCCGTGCAAAGGACATTACTTGGACTCAAATTGGGCGGAGCAAGTCGTATGTTGCTGGTAGATTCATGACTCGATTGGAGGATATCCGAGTCATTCCTCCCATGCACAGCACCCTCAGGCTATGCCCCTCAAGTTTCAACACATGCTGGACCTTCCCCAACTCCACATACTTGATCATGAGTACATGCCGAAAACAGACCCGCATGAACGCCTCGGAAGGAAACGGCACCTCGCATGATTCCACCAAAACCATGCACAAAACCCGAATGAAAATCCTAGAAGTCGAAGTTGTAAGTGATTTGGGACATGCACGTCATTAGGGATCCTCTAATAAACGTAGTGTCTACGAATTTGGAAGACCGATTCAACAACCACATATGTTACCATCCATAACTTGAATATCCACGTGCATGCCACGGCTTTATGACTTTCACAGGTATACGCCAGTGGCTCTTCAAACACTGCTTCGGACGTAAAGACCCACGAGGAAAGCCAACCAGAAAAGCAGATGTCATTATATATAGCGAACAGCAGGGTAAGAAACCTCATATTATGGAGGATTTGTGATAACGCCTACTAACGGTAACTTAAACTCAGCCTGATACAAACATCACATGGCAGCATTGCTGTGTGAACGCCGCTGCCATGTTCACGGCTACATGTCGCTTCTCCGTGGACTCGCCAAGTAATAGGCACCCCCTAACGGCTCTTTAAACACTCATACAGATTCTCTACACATGGGAGAAACAGCAGTGTTATAAGCGGAGCCCGACGGGTCAGGGGCACAGGTGACCACCGCATTCTTATCCCAACCCTGATATATTTTAATCCGGTATGCATTGCACTCATATGACTGGATAACTGGGACAACAATACACGGCTCTCCTTCTGCACTTCGCTCACTTCGACTCCCCATGGGCTACAAGGCGGAGCTCGACAAACTATCTCGTAACCGCAATGCCTACGCGCTTGCTCTGTCTGCATCTATGGGGTCCATTTTCTATGGCTGGGATACTGGGTTGATTGGGGGCGTGTTGTCCCTCCCCTCATTCCAGGATTACTTTGGGATAAACAAGATGTCTGCGACCGCGCAGGCCAACCTGAACGGCAATATCGTTTCAATTCTTCAAGCTGGCTGTTTGTGAGTATCTCCCCCCCTCTATCTGCGAAAACACCTCATTGGATTGTTAGCTTTGGGGCGATATCTACAGGATATATTTCCGGTCGCTTCGGTCGCAAGTACCCGCTTATCGTTTCCGGATTGATATATCTCGTCGGAAGCGTCATACAGACCATCTCTGGAATCGGAAGCAGCCAAGCAGTGGCACTAAATGTGCTCTACTTCAGCCGGTTTCTGGGTGGTTTTGGTCTGGGCATGTCCACCGCTCTGATTCCTTCGTATGTGTCAGAGTGCACCCCGAAAGAGATTCGTGGCCGTTGCACTGGTTTCATTCAGGCCGCGAATAATCTTGGGATCATGCTTAGCTGTAAGCACTGGCTTGTTCATTTATTTCTCCGTAAGCATTGACCAACGATGACCTTACCAGTCTGGGTAAACTACGGCTCGTCTCTCCATCTCCCATCCGGACAGACACAGTGGCGGATGCCATTCGCAATCCAAGTAATTCCTGGGGTGTTCTTCGTACTCTTCATGCTCCCCCAACCAGAGTCACCTCGATGGTTGGTCGAACAGAAACGCTATGACGAGGCAGCAAGGAGTCTAGCATATGCAACACGAAGCTCCATCTACGACGAAGGTGTCGTCGCAACCCTTGAGGAGATCAAGGCGGACCTTGCCGGAAAACAGAAGATGTCGATCTTGAAGCAGTTCCGCATGATGGGCGAATCGAGGGTGACGGCTCTACGATCATTCATCCCCTCATTCATCATGCTGTGTCAACAGTGGACTGGTACAAACGCCATCAACTTCTTTAGCCCACAGATATTTGCGGGACTGGGTATCACCGGTACGAGTTCCGGACTATTCGCTACCGGCATCTATGGTGTCGCTAAGGTGGTCGCTGTCACGACTACTGTCATCTTTGCGGTAGAAAAGGTGGGAAGAAAGATGTGCCTTCTCATTGGTGGGTTGGGTCAAGGATGCGTGATGCTTTGGATCGGAGGATACAGTGCAATTCACCCTCAAGCGACGATCGTCCCTGCAAGTTACGTCTCGATCATCGCCGTTTATCTCTACGCTATGTTTTACGGCTTCGGGTTCGGACCCAACCCATGGGTCGTCGCTGGAGAGGTTGCGCCCAACCACGTGCGGACGGCCGCAATGTCGCTTGCCGTTGGAGTGAACTGGCTATTCGCGTTTACTATCTCGCGCGTGACGCCCAATATGCTCGAGGGGATCACGTACGGGACGTTTTTGTTGTTCGGCGTGTGCTGCATGCTCATGTCGGTGTGGGTATACTTTTGTTTGCCGGAGACAAAGGGATATGCGTTGGAGGATATCCGGTTCTTGTTTGAGAAGGACATGATAGTGAGAGCGCTGGAAGATGCACCGGGTGGTCGTATCTTCCTAGGTGGACGGAGATCAACTCCCGTGGCGGAACTGAGGAAGCTTGTTACCGAGGATATGGTAGACCTTTCCCAACTGCACATACTTACACATGAACCTTCCTCGATTCCGCATACTTGATCACGAGTACATATCAGAAACAGACCCCGCGGCGTGAATGCCTCGGACGGAAATGGTACCTTGCGTGATCCCACCAAAAATATGCACAAAACCTAGAAGAAAAACCTTCACAAGAAGTTGACTGAGAGTGACTTGTACTCATATGAATCAGTGAATATGCGTGCTGAAGGGGACATGCACGTCATTAATGAGTGACTTTCCGCGGGCGAAATTCGAGCAGAATAGAGTAAACCAGAGCTCTAATATGGTTGGAAATTGTTGATAATCCAATCTATACCCAAATACCCCGTATTTGTACACTGCTGACAAGCGATATCGCTGGTGGTGATGACCAAAAATGGAGCGCCAACGTCACAAATAATTTGTGGTGTTTGACCCATTATGGTGGTTAATTTCAAATCCCCACCGCAGAGCCTCGGCATCGCGGCGCACCTTCCTTTTTAGCCAGAATTTAATCTATTCTGCTCGAATGTCGCCCACGGAAAGTCACCAGTCACCCAATATTTGATCCTATGTTATCGTGGTCTAATAAACATAGTGTCTGTACGAATTTGAAAGACCGATTCAACAACCAATCACACATCTACCATCCATATTCAGGACTTTCCACTGGTACGCCACTGGTTCAGACACTCACACGGCGTTGGCGGAGATCGACGAAACGCAAAACGCGAGCTTCCAAGTTCTGAAGACCTGTGGGTAGCCAGCCAACAAAGCATTATATTACCTAGTGAACAACACTGACAGGGTAAGAAACCTCGTATCATGGAGGATATCTGATAGTAACGCTAACAGTAAACTCAGCATGATACATACGGCAGCATTGCTGTGTGAACCCCGTCACCGCCTGGACCAATCATGATGGGTTCCCGGCTTTTCCATGGGCTCGCCAAGGACTGGTCATGGTGTGTCACAGGCACCCCCCAGCGGTTCTGCGAACAATGATACATTTTCTCTGCACATGGGAGAAACAGCGATGTTAAAGCGGAGCCCGACGGGTCAACCCCAGGTGACCACCGCGCTCTCAACTTGTCCCAACCCTGATATATTCGGTGCGTATTGCACTCATATGACTGTATAACTAGGACAGCAGTACACGGCTCTCCTTCCCCCCCCCGTTCACCTCAATCCACCATGGGCTACAAGGCGGAGCTCGATAAGCTATCTCGCAACCGTAATGCTTACGCGCTTGCGCTATCTGCATCTATGGGCTCCATTTTCTATGGCTGGGATGTTGGGTTGATTGGGGGTATATTGTCCCTCCCCTCATTCCAGGATTACTTTGGGATAAACAAGATGTCTGCGACCGCGCAGGCCAACCTGAACGGCAATATCGTTTCAATTCTTCAGGCCGGCTGTTGGTGAGTGTCCCTCCTCCCCTCTCTCTGCAAAGCACCTCATTGGCTTGTCAGCTTTGGGGCATTATCTACAGGATATACTTCCGGTCGCTTCGGCCGCAAGTACCCCCTTATCATTTCTGGATTGATATACATTATTGGAAGCGTCATACAAACCATCTCTGGAATGGGGAGCAGCCAAGCGGTAGCACTAAATGTGCTCTACTTCAGCCGGTTCCTTGGTGGTTTTGGTCTTGGCATGTCCACCGCTCTGATTCCTTCGTATGTGTCGGAGTGTACCCCGAAAGAGATTCGTGGCCGTTGCACTGGTTTCATTCAGGCCGCGAATAATCTTGGGATCATGCTTAGCTGTAAGCATTAGCTTCTTCGTTTATTTTTCTGCAAGCATTGACCAACGATGACCTTACCAGTCTGGGTAAACTACGGCTCGTCTCTCCATCTCCCATCCGGACAGACACAGTGGCGGATGCCATTCGCAATCCAAGTAATTCCTGGGGTATTCTTCGTACTCTTCATGCTCCCCCAACCAGAGTCACCTCGATGGTTAGTCGAACAGAAACGCTATGACGAAGCAGCAAGGAGTCTAGCATATGCAACACGAACCTCTATCGACGACGAAGGTGTTATCGCAACCCTTGAGGAGATCAAGGCGGACCTTGCCGGAAAACAGAGGACGTCGATTTGGAGGCAGTTCCGCATGATGGGCGAGTCGAGGGTGACGGCTCTGCGATCTTTGATCCCCTCAGTCGTCATGCTGTGTCAGCAGTGGACTGGTACAAATGCCATCAACTACTTTAGCCCACAGATATTTGCAGGACTGGGTATCACCGGTACCAGTTCTGGACTATTCGCTACTGGCATCTACGGTATCGCCAAATTTGTCGCCGTCACGACTACTGTCATTTTTGCGGTAGAAAGAGTGGGAAGAAAGATGTGCCTTTTCATTGGGGGGTTGGGCCAAGGATTCATGATGCTTTGGATCGGAGGATACAGTGCAATTCACCCTCAAGCGACGATCGTCCCTGCAAGTTATGTCTCGATCATCGCCGTCTATCTCTATGCTATGTTTTACGGCTTCGGGTACGGACCCAACCCATGGGTTGTCGCTGGAGAGGTTGCGCCCAACCACGTGCGGACAGCCGCCATGTCACTTGCCGTTGGAGTGAACTGGCTGTTCTCGTTTACCATCTCGCGCGTGACGCCGAACATGCTCGAGGAGATCACGTACGGGACGTTTTTGGTGTTCGGTGTGTGCTGCATGCTCATGTCGGTGTGGGTATACTTTTTCTTGCCGGAGACGAAGGGATATGCGTTGGAGGATATCCGGTTCTTGTTTGAGAAGGACATGATAGTGAGAGCGCTGGAAGATGCACCGGGTGGTCGTATCTTCTTGGGTGGACGGAGATCAACGCCTGTGGCGGAATTGAGGAAACTTGCTTCCGAGGGTACGGTAGCACGCTCTTCGGAGTCAGATTCCTTGTAACAAAGAGACCGTGGTCTGTATACATGTACGATATTGAGTGAACAACGTTTTGTGGCCGAGATGCTTGCTGAAAGCCGACCTGGTCTGGTTTCGAGACAGGAATATCAGTACTTCATTAGCTTACTGAAAACGCTACTGATGAAACATGAGAATATTGGCGGAACTACAATGATAAGATTGGAAAGTACTAGTAAAGAGTGATTTGATAGCGTTTGTGACGAACAGAAATTTCGATGGATCCAAATCGAAAGTACTGCCTTATCTAGAGGAGCGCCGCCCAATTGAGGCTAGGTTTTCGTTCAGGTGGCTTCCCTTCGGCTCTTCTCCGCACCGCAACCCTCTTCTCCAACTCCCACCTCACAAGCTCACTTTTCAACTTTTCAATACGCACTTCGTGAACAGGATGCGAAGTACCCATGATCCGCCTAGAGGGGTTCCAGTCGGCGGCAGGCGCATCAGCACATTGAGCAGACGAACACTTGGCCGATTTAGGAGTGTCTTCTCTGCGTTCCCAAAACTCGGCCGCTTTGCGGGCATCGAACCCAGCGTGAGCGAGGAGTCTCGCAGAGACAATGTCTGCCTCGATCTCCTGTTTTACGCTCGTGCAGTATTCTCCGAGTTCGGTGAGGTGTCCGGAGCCCACTTTGCCCAACTGCGCAATGCCGTCGTTGAAAAAGGGTCCGAACAACATCGTCACTGGAAACACGAGCGTTCTGGCCATGTCGGCAACCATGGATATGATCGCTGGAATGATGATAGTGCCCGAGGACAACGTTTCGATGTGATGAGACAGCACCAAGTGCGCGACCTCGTGGGCGAGGAGAATGGCGAGTTCTGTAGTCTGTTCTTCGGTCGGGATAGGATGTGATGTAGCTGGAGACGTCGGGGGTATGCTGAAGATGGAGCCGAACAGGTAAGAAAGCCAGGGTGATTCCTGAAGGTGTGGTGTCGCTGAGGTGCGACGGGGGTTGGGTTCTACTGGCGTCTTTGAAAGGATGTCATCAAGGAACCCAGAATAGATGACAATACCACAAGAACCATCCGGCCCGAATCCATAAGAGAACGCATTTGCCGCGTCGGGCTTGTCCACCATAAGCAAGGAGTACGGGGGACCAGATATGACATGCGCAGAAGACGTTGACTTCCGACCGCACAACGTATCGGATAACCTCCTCATGTAGTCTGTGCCACGTGGACGAGGTTTCAGAGGGTATTCAGCGGGTGGTGGCAAAGGTAGGTCGTCTTTCCCGACGTCTAACCAGTGTGCATTCAGCTCGTGCTCATGCTGTAGTATTGGAATGACGCTCTCGAGCCGGTGCAGGGTATCCTGAACCCACTGGTAACGCCAATCATGAGCAGGGATCGGCTTTGGAGGACCTTCATTGGACAGTATGTCCGTCACTGCTTGGTACCATTTGGGACCAGCAAGGGAAGCAGCGATATCATCCTCTTCTTCAGGTGAAAGAATGATCAGCCGCCATCTACAGAACTGATTAGGGACGGATATCGACGAGCGATCGTGCAAGGGGGTTAGACGTACCGTCCTGTAAGGGGGGTCCGTTCGGCACTGGCTAAGATACCGAGCCACAGCAACGTAACAGGGATAAATAAGAGAACGTGGATGAACAAAGTGCGTGAACGGAGTCGTTTCAGAAGGACGGCCTTTCTCTCATCAGAAACATGCATGCCCGGGTGAAGGTGGTCATGGTGCTTGATCCACTTTTTTGTCCAACGGTTTTTGAACATGATCAAAGGTACAAAGGTGAGAGCTATTCGCCCTGCAGTACGAGCAACTTCAAACGTCGTGGACGCCTGTTTATGGTCAATTGAGCGCCAGATATCGCTCTATCATGTAACGGTGGTCGTCACCTTGAAGGCAGCAATAAGCAAGGGTAGGAACGGTACTCCTTGCCTCGTTCGCGTCGAGTGGAACCAAGTGACATTCACTGGCGTATGCAATGTTTTTCGCCTCTGCAGCGGACTAGGCTGTGTCAAGAAGACTCGGTCGGTCTGCTGTGTCGAAGGCGAACTATGATGAGTGTGCCTGGAAAGACTCGAAGGATGCCTTTTCGTCGGCTGTGCGAGCTTTGAAAATACTGATTGATAGGGCAAAGATGCTCGTAGTGGAGCACGGAGCATGGTGCATCTCAGAGTGTAGTGTGGTTGAAGGCGTGTAGTAGCGCCTCGGGTGTCAAATATGATGGCCGCGGTGCCGCCAGACTGATTCGATCTGCCACTACCCAGGTGGCTGTGTTGTTGACAAAGATCGATCTGTGACTCCTCGAGCTGCGCAGCTATCCATCAAAAAATACCACTGGGGATGTTCTCATCCAAGAACGCCAATCTGGTCTTGTTACATGGCATTGCCCCCCGCAGTTAGGTCGTCTTCAGGCCACAAGCTCACCTGAGTCGACGGCTTACATAAAGTCCCGGAGTCGCGGAAAACTCATGACATCCTCTTGTCTGCGGTCCCACCCGCCCGAGCTTCCACGACGGGCAATTGTAACCTGCTAATGATTGGAGAGTCAGTAGGCCCGGGTGTCCTTCGTACTTTGGCGCACGTAGGACCATCCAACAGAAGGTGACATCGGGCCCTGGTATGGGGTGTCCTAATTTATACGGGGACTGACACACGCTCTAGACTGGCGCAAACATTATCTCTTACTCCAAACTTGCAACGGTGGTCGGGGTTCCGGAGGTTACGCCACACGCGAAACTTTTTCGCGATGGGAGACCACAGCATCAGCGCTTACATGAAACAGAGCGAACAATAAGTGCATGAAAAAATGCTGGGAGATGGAAGAAGTCAGCATGGAGGCGCTCGGTATGTCGAATCGCAACGAATCGTCTGGCTAATGAAACTTATGAGATCTATTATTAGCAGTTCGTCACGGAGGACATTCAGGTCACCTCGCGGACATCCAAAGATACCTCAGAGACTGAAACACCTGATCCACGGACTCGCTGTAAGTGAATGTGACCTGTTTCCCATCGTAGGAAATCCGACTTTCTTAAAGCAAACTGGAGATGGGATGCATGTGGAGTCAATGTCAATGTGATGCTAATCCTCATTGCTGTCCTATCAGAATTTTTTTAGCACCACTTACCATAACTATGGGGCATTGGTCAGTATGACGAGGGCAGGAGGAGCAATTGATTTGGTCAGAATACTCTGGTAAGTTTTCTTTGATAGGGAATGTACATTGTAACCAATCCCATGGCCTATATACCATGTCGACATCCCTGACAAAGCAGATTATTCTTCATTATTGAATGGAGTGCCTTGCCCGTGGTATATTTCATTATCCTAATCACTTACTTCTTACTAGCTACTTACCCCTTCAGACTTTTGTCATCACTAATGCCGAGCTCGAAACATTGCACTGCCAATCTCCAGCGATACCCGCGCAGCCCTCCCAAAGCGGCTACCCTTGACGATGGATTAGTTTCATCATGGATGAATTTCACAAAAATTTCCAGATATTTTGGGCTCATTTAAAACGTCAGAAATAAAATTGTACTGCGACAAAACACCAAGTCATTTCGTTGCTAAAACGCGAACACATAACTTGAGGTCTTCACGGCTATCCTACCAGCTTCAATACTTCGAACTGACGTTTAGGGTAACTTCAGATTGTCGCTGACGTGCAGACCGACGGAGAGACTTCAAGCTCCGGCTCCACTGAGATGTTACAATATTAATCTTCAACCTTTACCCTCATGTTTTACTGATATT
>JBBPLK010000130.1:0-21288 GCA_038089735.1 Exsudoporus frostii
TGCGAATTTGACCCATTTCACTTTGGGGATCCTCTCGAGGAACGGCGCTATCACGAAATCCTGCGCTCCCTCCTCCGTACCATTAACAACGAGCGTGGGGCAAGTGATCGTATGGAGACGATCAACAACAGACCAGGACTTTAAAGTGCCTGTCGTGTTGAACTCTGAGGTACCAAGCCTTGTTTGAGTTCACGGGTCAGTGAGAAGAATAGCATTAATAAGAACCATTTCGACGACTCACATCGTCGTATACACTGTCGGGTCTTCTTCCATCGCCTTGAATGATATTACTAACTCCTCTGGCCAAGGAATGACCTGGCAAGTATGCTTGTTATAAAAAACTTGCAACGCATCCTGATACTCTTTCGACGACGTCGTGCCCTCCCTCTCGTGCTTCCAGACCAAGTCCTGGAAATCTTGTGGGAACCTGCCCAAATATTGAAGCATGCTCTTTTCCCAGAGTGCCTCAGAGGGGGGAGCATTCGCAATAATGAGACGACGAAGACCGTTGGGATGGCGCGTAGATACATAATCTGCAGCAAGCATACCGCCCCACGATTGTCCCAGCAAGTCAAACTTGCTCCCGATCCCAAGCTCCGCTAGGAGATTATCGAGCTCGTCCATGAAAAGCTCGACTGTCCAAAACTCCTTTGGCTTGTGAGGGAGATGGGTGGAAGCCCCGCTGCCTATCTGGTCGTAGAAGATGACAGGGATGGCATGAGTGCTGTAGATCTCGGTATGGGAGATCATATAGTGATGAGACATGCCTGGTCCGCCGTGAAGCACGACCAGGGGTGTAACACCAGGTTTGAGGTCACCGACGACTTTGTACCATGTTTTGTACGTCTCGTCGCCGACGTTGAAGTCGACCGTGCCTATAGTCTCCGCCATTTGCTGGGTTCTGACCAAAAGGAAAGAAATCTCGCATAGAAAGTGCGGTCATCCGGCGGAATCGTGCGAACGATTCACAGAACCGCAAAGGGGGTTGTGGTATTCAGGGCTATCCGTCACGCGGGGTTGAGCGCTGAGTGTCAGCTTCAACGAGTGGCTTGGTTATGAGAATCCAAGATAAATCAGAAGTCGGATTGCCACTCGGTGTGCAAAGTTCAGTTCTCACTGGCACCAATTATCGCACCGGCCCCGGAGCCAGTGCACGACTTATTCCGCGTCAAATCCCATCAGCATAGCCGCTTCTCCAAAGTGGGGTTGACTTGGATGTCGCCTCCTAGCAAGCCAGGTCCCTCCTGCTTTCCGTTAGGATGGACCGCGACTGCCTATACCGTAGCAGAGCAACCAGTGTCAAGTACTATGGCTGGGTTTTACTGCATTGTCAGCATTCAACTCAATCACTCCCTGAAGCTGCTCCGCACCAATCTTTGTTGACGACTCCCTCGCTGATGGTGCTCCAGATCCGTTGTTGACCTCGAAACGTAAGAAACGAGTTCAAAGTTACCTGATGAAAATTACATGCTGTGCAAGTTTCCTTGTTCTGAATATGTGTTACACGCGTCTCGCGTCTTGCCTGGATGCCAACTAGGCTCTTACCCGGGGCCTTACGAGTGCTCGTTATATCTTGGTTCCAGGACTCAGTTCATGACGAGTGTACACTGATCCACATTAGACCTGCTCGCGGCATACTGCATGCATTCCACCTCCTAAAACCTTGATGACCATTTGTAAATCATTCCACGTTCATGTCTCCTTGCAATGTTTTTGCAATGTTTCCTTATTCTAAGCCTACATAACCCGCCCCCCGAGAGTGAGTTTGAATTTCGCATGGCATTTCATTTATCGTGCCTTTCTTTCCCTCCGAGTTAATCGGAAACAAGTACTGTATTTTGGCATTCCGGACGAATAACTTTAAGCAATTAAGATTAACGACCTGGTTCACTTCGCACGGTGCTCCACCGACGTCCAAGGCCGGTTCCAGATGGAGGTTTCTTTGTGATACACGCGCGTGCTGCATTGAGTTCATGTACAAGGTAGTTCGAACCATCCAGACATCAATTCCCAGCAACCCGGCCGTCATTGCGAACGTCCACCGGCCTTGATCACCTCAAGTTGAATCTCTTCGTCACGCTGCGCCTCCAGCATAGCCCAATCCTTCGCACCATCTGTGAACACGGCCACAGGTACCTCCGCATCCTGACTTGCTATTGGATGTGACGACAGACCAAATGCAGTATCGATGCCTTGCAAGCGATTCCGTATCTCTCGTCCATGCATGTCACGGATGTTCAAGACAAACCGAGGCATGATAGGAACCATGATTGTAATAATAACCATGACAAGCGTGAGTTCCCAGGCAGGCGACATCGGATCTACCGAGTCCAGGTTGGCAAGATAGAAAATTAAAATTCTTGTTCAAAGAAAAAATATCAGTGACTCGTTTTTGTGTGGTGCAGTTTGGGAACGTTATGAAGTGAAAGGTGGAAACGAATGAGGCAGATACACGAAGGGGGGCGGGGATGATAGAGACCTACATAAAGAAATGAACCATACCCTCCCTCGCTAGCAGCTTCATGTACTGGTTGAGCTGGAATTGCTTCGTCTCCGCGTACATCGCATGCAATTCCCTTAACACAGGAATAACAGCGAGAACGAACAGTAGAGAACCCATACAGCATCCAAAAATGACAGAAATCTTCGTGGTGGTTGCATTGTATGTATAAGTGCAAAACCAGACACCATCCACTTGGGCCTGTCCAACTGAAGGAAGCAAGAGAGGAAGAGCCGCAATCTATTCAGGAGAGTACTTGCTTTCAATCACAAGACATACCTGAGTTGTTGGTGCCTTGGTTGATAGTCATGCCCACATTGACGAACGGCACGATGATCGTAGGTATGTATACCAGTAGGAGGACGCTCATGATCAGCTTAGATTGACCCCACATTGCATAGACACGCAGAAGCATCAAGACTGCAACTGACGTCAAGATTGAGGGAGATGAATTAGAAAGCATAACGACTGACGGTCTATGGTAGCAATGAACACTGCGAATGTGCTGCTACATATAGCAAACACTGTAATACCTTGAAGGTATGATGCCTCATTCGAGGGTCACGAAGAGCTGTAGACGAATGCGCTTACACCTATGGAACCGTTAGTAACATAAGATTCACAGAAGAAAGCAAGCAAGTACTTCTATCGCAACGGGAGATTCTTGTTAGAAATTAATCAGGTAGCACACAGCAGAAAAGCTAACCATCACGGAGCGGGGAACAACGGTGTTGGTGACTTCAGGCATTTATCAGTGTAGCCAGCGTCAGTTTGCATTCTCGAACGTACAGAGCCAACTGAAGCTTTCCCATGAATTTAGTGTTAATCATGATATAGTACGCAATGGATCGTGGACATAAACTCACATACTAGCACAAAGACCAACATAACGGGCCTGTTGGAAGGGTCAAATTGAAGTAAAACTGGGATCTGCGATGCTTTCCCACAATGACGAACAACATCGAGACCCAGGACCAGGGTCTGCACTGTTATAACATGAACAGATTGAACATAGTGTTGCTCAGACATCTTCGATAACTGACCCAAATATACTCTATCTTCGCAGATTGTTGGCTGTGAGACAAGAGGTGCAAGAAACAACACAAATACCTCTTGACCGAAGGTGAGGACTGCCAGAATGGTCATTTAAACGTCAAAATTTGTCTGTCAGAACAAACGCGTGACTCAACTATAATCATAGCCAACAACGGCGACCGTTACGGCTGTGTTGACTCCGAGATAAGAGGAATCATGGACCGCAACTGCGATTGAACTTACTGGAAATGTAACCATTTTGTCGAAGCGTCTCCAGGATATACAAAGGATCGGAAGACATCAGGTGCGAAGTGGGGAACTGTCTGAATGAAAAGTACAGCAGGTAGGGTTAAAAGACGAGGAGGCGCAGGGTCGTGTTACGGTCGCCCTGCATATACGAGACATGATATTAACTCTGATCTAGGGGAAATTGACTTTGCGATATGTATACAGTTGCCTAGTATCTCAAAATGCACAGTGTTGGTCGCATTCACTCGTTGGCTGCCACTGGTAGGTAGTTAGCCACCCACACACTTAGCCAGTCATGGAATGTCACGCAAAGATAATGCTGTGTCACAGCCTGCCATGCAATCCACTCGGCACTGCTCAGCACTGCTGAAGCGTACTACATGTACACTCAAGTTACCAGGACAATCATTTACGTTTTCAAGAGTAGCTGCTACCACTGGCATTGGCAGCGATATGGTCAAACCTGACGAATCTGAGATCTGATGGGTGGTGGCGCCCGTAAGTAAACTTGAACATGTCGTACGCAGTTGTACACATTGTACTTTGAAAGGGTGAAGTTTGGCGATGGAGGTGACCTGATGAGGCTATTCTGCAGCTTTATCTAGGGTTTCCGTGGAACCCACGATACCTTATTTTATTATTAATGGCACACAGTTTTGAAGCACCTGCCCATCCGAGAACTTTTGATTCGGAGGGGTGGAAAAGAAACTTTGTCGGTTGGAAAATTAGCTTCCGTGCCTACCGTTCTACTCAAAGAAGTACCAGCTAACCCTAACAATAGTATCCATAAATGGGAGTGTTATATTGCTTGGTCGTTTTTTAACGATCGCGCGCGCCCGAACATCACGCATCATACATCACCCAGCATCGCCTCTCCCGCCGCGGTTAGTCCGCGTCTACTTTTTTTCACTTCACAAAAAGGTGCGAAAGGTCCCGTGCCCCAGGTTGGTCTGCCACAGGGCACAATGGTTTTCGCTGATCCTGTCTTGCGTGCCTCATGACTCACTGGACGATAATCCACTCACTAGCACTGCCAAACGATTCACCTGGTACTTCTCCTCAACGTAATATTCACATTCACGATGCTAGCCAAGGAGACGTGAGGCATGTGGTATGATAACACTTTGTATCTAACGTGATGTACAATATCATTTCTTTGCGACTCGGATACACGCAGCACGTGGTGCACTGATTCAGCCTTCGGCAAACAATGCCCGAAAGTTCTGAGACATTTTTAGGTTGCATTCTAAGCGGTATCTCATAATGCATAGAAAGATGTCGAGACAAACTTGGTGACCCGACACCACTAAATTGCCAACCTGATAATGCATAATGCATAACGACTGAATGTGACCAACACTGTGCATTATGAGATAGGGAACTGTATGCATATCGCAAAGTCAATTGCCCCTAGATCAGAGTTAATATCATGTCTCGTATATGCAGGGCGACCGTAACACGACCCTGCTGCTCGTCCTTTAACCTTGCCTGCTGTACTCTTTTTCAATCCGACAGTTCCCCACTTCACACCTGATGTCTTCCGATCCTTTGTATATCTTGGAAACGCTTCAACAAAATAGTTACATTGCCAGTAAGTTCAGTCGCAATTGTGATCCATAATTCCTCTTATCCGGAGTCAACACAGCTGTAACGGTTGCCGTTGTTGGCTATGATTATTGTTGAGTCACGCGTTTGTTCTGACAGACAATTTTTGACATTTAAATGACCATTCTGGCAGTCCTCACCTTCAGTCAGGAGGTATTTGTGATGTTTCTTGCACCTCTTGTCTCACAGCCAACAATCTGCGAAGATAGAGTATATTTGGGTCAGTTATCAAAGCTGTCTGAGCAACACTTCGATCAATTTGTTCATGTTATGACAGTGCAAGCCCTGGTCCCGGGTCTCGATGTTGTTCGTCGTTGTGCGTGGAAAGCCTAGATCCCAGTTTTATGTATGTTTCAATCTGACTCTTCCA
Source organism: Exsudoporus frostii (assembly GCA_038089735.1). Lineage (NCBI taxonomy): Eukaryota > Fungi > Basidiomycota > Agaricomycetes > Boletales > Boletaceae > Exsudoporus > Exsudoporus frostii. The sequence continues at coordinate 5,760 of JBBPLK010000130.1, forward strand.
ACAGGTCCGTTATGTTGGTCTTTGTGCTAGTATGTGAGTTTATGTCCACGATACATTGCGTACTATATCATGATTAACACTAAATTCATGGGAAAGCTTCAGTTGGCTCTGTACGTTCGAGAATGCAAACTGACGCTGGCTACACTGATAAATGCCTGAAGTTGTCAACACCGTTGTTCCCCGCTCCGTGATGGTTAGCTTTTCTGCTGTGTACTACCTGCTTAATTTCTAACGAGAATCTCCCGTTGCGATAGAAGTACTTGTTTACATTCTTCCGTGAATCCTATATTACTAACGGTTCCATAGGTGTAAGCGCATTCGTCTACAGCTCTTCGTAACCCTCGAATGAGGAATCATACCTTCAAGGTATTACAGTGTTTGCTATATGTAGCAGCGCATTCGCAGTGTTCATTGCTACTGCAGATCGTCAGTCGCTATGCTTTCTAATTCATCTCCCTCAATCTTGACGTCAGTTGCAGTCTTGATGCTTCTGCGTGTCTATGCAATGTGGGGTCAATCTAAGCTGATCATTAGCGTCCTCCTACTGGTATACGTACCTACGATCATCGTGCAGTTCGTCAATGTGGGCATGACTATCAACCAAGGCACCAACAACTCAGGTATGTCTCGTGATTGAAAGCAAGTACTCTCCTGAATAGATTGCGGCTCTTCCTCTCTTGCTTCCTTCAGTTGGACAGGCCCAAGTGGATGGTGTCTGGTTTTGCACTTATACATATAATGCAACCACCACGAGGATTTCCGTCATTCTCGGATGTTGTATGGGTTGTCTACTGTTCGTTCTCGCCGTTATCCCTGTGTTACGGGAATTACGTGCGATGTACGCAGCAACGAAGCGATTCCAGCTCAACCAGTACATGAAGCTGTTAGCGAGGGAGGGTATGGTTTATTTCTTTATGTAGGTCTCTCTATTATCTTTGTTTCCTTTCGTGTATCTTCATCATTCGTTTCCACCTTCCACTTCACAACGTTCCTAAACTGAAAACGAGTCACTGATGATTTTTTCCCCCAACAAGAATTTTAATATTTTATGTTTCGAACCTGGACGCGGTAGATCCGCTTTCGCCTTCCTGGGAGCTCACGCTTACCACGGTTATTATTACAATCATGGTTCCTATCATGCCTCGTTTTGTCTTGAACATTCGCGACATGCATGGGCAAGAGATACGGAACCGCTTGCAAGGCATCGATACTGCATTTGGTCTGTCGTCACATCCAATCGCAAGTCGGGATACGGAGATATCTACGGTCGTGTTCGCAAATGGTGCGAGGGATTGGGCTATGCTGGAGACGCAGCGTGACGAAGAGATTCAACTTGAGGTGATCCAGGTCGGTGGGCGTTCGCGATGACGGCCAGGTTGCTGGGAATTGATGCCTAGATAATTCGAACTACCTTATACACTCGTCGTGAATTGAGTCCTGCAACCGAGATATAACGAACACTCGTAAGGCACCGGGTAAGACTACCCATGACGCAACGAGGTCACCTAGCTGGCATCCAGGCAAGACGCGAGGCGCGTGTAACAAATATCAGAATAAGGAGACTAAGGTCGGCTGTGTCGACAGTAACCTTGCCGGAACGAGATGTCCCTGCCCGAGATTTTGGGTGGGTTTGTTTGGGCAGCGCCTTAGTAGGGAGGAAACAAAATATAGATATAGGAGAGTTGAGACGTAACTTCCACAGCATGTAAATTATCTCAGGTAACTTTGAACTCGTTTTTCACGTCTCGAAGCCGACAACGGAGTACAATCGGTGCGGAAGTCGTCGAGAAGGATTGAGTGGCCTTGGGGATCCATTGTGTTGAATGCTGACAATGCAGCAAGACCCAACCATAGTACTTGACACTGGTTGCTCTGCTACGTATAGGCGGTCGTGTTCCACCCTCTCGGAAAGCGGGAGAGACCTGCCAGTGGCCTACTAGGAGGCGATTCATCCGAGTCAACCCGCTTCGGAGAAGGTTCAGCCTATGCTGTCGGGATTTGACGCGGGATGAGTCGTTTACTGGCTCCCGGCTGATGCGATGATTGGTGCAAGTGAGAACTGAACTTTGCACACCGAGTGACAATCCTTCTGATTATTTTGGATTCTCATAACCAAGTCACTTGTCGAAGCTGACACCCAGCGCTCAACCCCGCGTGACGGATAGCCTTGAATACCACGACCCTCTTACGGTGCAGTGAGTCGTTCGCACGATTCCAGTCATGGAAGCTGATTTCCGGCTGACAAAGTTTCTCTTCCACCCCTCCGAATCAAAAGTTCTCCTCGGATAGGCGTGCTACAAAACCGTGGGTGCCATTAATGATAAAATATGGTATCATGGCTTCCACTGAAACCCTAGATAAAGCTGCAGAATAGCCTCGATGATCAGGTCACCCATCGCCAAACTTCACCCTTTCAGAATAATTCGTCAGTCACATCGCTGCCAGCGTGGGAATTGGATAGACACTACTAATCAGCTCCAAAGATCCGATGCCGCCTTAACCAAGACACACTCAAGGAGGACTTAGGGGAGACTCATCGAAGCCAGTCCCGAGCGAGGTCCGATCGTCACAGGTGCCGTGAGACTAGCATCTGCAAAGACGCTGTGTGACGTTATCGCTTCGTAGGTCATTTGAGAGCTGTGATTGAAGGATGGGTTGTCGAAAAAGGGAATTAAAGGGTCCTTCCCAAACAAGAACGTGCAGATACCACCTTTTGGATTTTTCGGAATGCCGATGACTAGGTGAGTGCGGCAGATAAACTTGAAGAATAGAACACCCCCGAAAAACACCCGCTTGGGCAGCGGCGCTGTGCCAGTGGGATACTACCATATTCAAAGTACCCAGAGTGCGGCTCTTCTTATCAGGTAACTCGTTACCTCACCCAACTGCTGCTGACTGATGGTTATTCCCTTCGCACCTCGCCCCTGAAACTTCCCGTGGGTGCATCACAATATTTGTTGCCGCTCATTGGCGCTATTACCGGAGGTTACCCTTTGCTTGATCAGGCCTGCTGAACACGCACCTACTTGCCGACTTGGGAGGCGTTCATGGTAGAACCCATCCCAGAATAGCTTGATCTCGATGCATCCGGGGTCTGCCTCGGAGCGGTCTCAAGTAGGACCATATCTTTTACACCGGAAAAACGAATGCTGAGCGGGTCGTCCCCGAAGCAGCGGTTGAACATACCACGCCTCTGACGCTCGGGCTTGTTACCCAATTGCCAGTCTTCGTTGATGCAGCCAACATCCATCTCAAGTCTTGAACTCGAGGTATTCAAGAAAGCATACAGCTCTTTCTGGTCGAAAGGTCCACTCGACGCGTCATCCGGGCTTGCGCATATAATCAATGATTGTTATGGTCGTATCCAGAACCATCTGAAAGAAACGAAAGACAAGATCGAGTTTCAGGGCGCAGGAAAAGACGTTCGGATTAAACCAGGAATCGTGATCAACGTGAAAGTGGATCTCGGCGCGGAATACATCGCTGACTAGGCGATTCCAATCAACTGATTCTGAACGACACTTTTTGTCAGCTTGCAGACTGTAGTTACCGAGATCCCCTTCAGTGGACACTGGACAAGGGGAATCAGGCTCCCACAGTCTGAATATCTGCGGATGTACTAATGTTGGTGCTATACTTGCGGGTGGGTCTTACCTGGGAAAATTTTCCTTTGACAGCTGCATTCACAACAGGGGATCCATCCATGTCCCTATGGATCAAGGGTAAGTATTTTTCCACAGAATCCCCCCCCTCTTTTGTTGACGGTCTCCCGCAGGATGGAGGGCTTTGTGATGAGAGGGTACCCACCACACTCGCCACCTGCGTTGTATTTCTTCTCGTAGGCCCTGAACATGAAGATACCCCATGCACCTGTACAACATAGAACCAATCGTGTGGGCTTAGCTGTGCTGTTTGAACGTTGTAGAACTTCTCTATGTTATTAGCTAACTTGTTTCCTATCGTGCCGTGTCTGAGCTAGCCATATTGTAGGTTGCTCAAGGTATGTGCCCGATTGAATGATCTGTCTATATAATCGTCGATAGCCCAAACAGCCTGTTTCGTATTTCCGAGTCAGTGATATCGGATTAAATAAAGCAACCGCAATATGAACTTACACCGGAGAAAGGGGGCTCCCAGTTTAGAATAGTGTATCAGCACCAGAGAAAAAATACTTTATTTCCTTTCCTTGATAACCGACCTTCAGTCACAGCTCTCGAGAGCCGGAAAGGATAAGGCCGCTCTTCGCCGCATTCATTCTCGCCATCAGGCACCTATTCAACGGGCTGTTTAGATCATGCGCCGTATCATGCGCAAGATTGTTGCTAGTGAGGGCGATCAGCTCGGTGATCTTAGCACGCTCGTGGACCCTGGCGTCGTCGATGCTATCAAGACGAAAGTTTTCCGGGAGTGACGCGAAGAAGTGAATCAAACTGTGTTCTAGATTGTGGTCCTCTTCCGCATTCATTGGTGTAATGAGCATGCATACCTATCGTCGTATTCTTATCAGTGGGACGCATCGTTGACGAGGTTCCTTGGGTTCGCGACGTCTCTGGGACGGTGTTGACTGCGACAATGTCCAGTCTGTAAGGGGCGTCCAAGTTGGCCGAGCGACCACGAGCATCGTGGTCGTTTCTGGGACAGGAGTACCGTGAGTTCCCTTGCGCCTTTATTCGGACATCAGGTTGGAATAAGCAACTCTGAATGGGAGAACTTTCTTTCTCATCGATGGGTGCAGGAGTCTGTGCTGTGGCGTTTGGAGATACGGTGAAGGTTGGCTGGGAAACTAAGACGCGATATCAACGTACTTTCTTCGGCATAAAACCTCACTCAGAGGAATGTGATGCCATGTGTCATCTCAGATAGCCAAGACAAGAGAGACCTCATGTATGTCCATACTTATCCGACAACGGCGAATCTGACACGCGAGGTCACGGGCCGTAGGGAAAGGAAAGCTACAAGGCACCAAGAAGTCTCTACTCATCCAATCAAGTGAAGACAAGACAAACTTCAAGCTAACAAGAAGTTTCCAATCGCTTGAAAGTAGTTCTCTTTATCCTCGAAAAAGGAGCTGTGACTCTTTGCAAGTTTGACCCATTTCACTTTGGGGATCCTCTCGAGGAACGGCGCTATCACGAAATCCTGCGCTCCCTCCTCCGTACCATTAACAACGAGCGTAGGGCAAGTGATCGTGTGGAGACGATCAACAACAGACCAGGACTTTAACGTGCCTGTCGCGTTGAACACTGAGGTACCAAGCCTGGTTCGAGTCCACGGGTCAGTGAGAAGAATAACACCAATAAGAATCATTTCAACGACTCACATCGTCGTGTGCACTGTTGGGTCTTCTTCCATCGCCTTGAATGATATTACCAACTCCTCTGGCCAAGGAATGACCTGGCAAGTATGCTTGCTATGAAAAACCTGCACCGCATCCTGATACTCTTTCGACGACGTCGTGCCCTCCCTCTCGTGCTTCCGGACCAAGTCCTGGAAATCTTGTGGGAACCTGCTCAAATATTGAAGCACGCTCTTCTCCCAGAGCGCCACAGAGGGGGGAGCATTTGCAATAACGAGACGACGAAGACCTTTGGGATGGCGTGTGGAAACATAATCTGCAGCAAGCATGCCCCCCCACGATTGTCCCAGCAAGTCAAACTTGCTCCCGATCCCAAGCTCCGCTAGGAGATTATCGAGCTCGTCCATGAAAAGCTCGACTGTCCAAAACTCCTTTGGCTTGTGAGGGAGATGGGTGGAAGCCCCGCTGCCTATCTGGTCGTAGAAGATGACAGGGATGGCATGAGTGCTGTAGATCTCGGTATGGGAGATCATATAGTGATGAGATATGCCTGGTCCGCCGTGAAGCAGGACCAGGGGTGTAACACCGGGTTTGAGGTCACCGACGACTTTGTACCATGTTTTGTACGTCTCGTCGCCGACTTTGAAGTCGACCGTGCCTATAGTTTCTGCCATCTGCTGGATTGTGGTCAAAGGGAAGGGAATCTAGCACTGGAATGGTGCGAATGACTCGCAGTACCGCAGTTTCAGGGCTGTCCGCCACGCGGGGATGCATCGATGAGCGGTGCCGGCGAGTACTTGAGTACCGAGTGCACCAAGTCCGAACTGCTCGTCGATGATGTCAGCATGGAGTCAGAGCGATTGCAAAGCTTGGCACTGTACAGCTTCGACGAGCGATTTGGGTGTGAGAATCCTAGACTAGTAACCAATTCGACCATGAGGCAAATTTTTTACTATCAATCGACGGCTTGCCTGGACGGATTGATTACCAGTCTGTGAGAATCCAAGATAATTTCCATGTGCAAAGGTTGGTTCTCACCTTGAATCATCTCGACATCGGCCCCGGAGCGGCGGCCAATAAACGACTCATCCTCCGTCAAATTCTGTCAGCATAGCTTTCTCCGAAGCGGGTTGACTCGGATGTTGCCTCCTACGCCAGGTTTCTCCTGCTTATAATACATAGCAAAGGGCGAGCATGTCAAGTTCATCCACTCCTTCCGTTAACATTCAGAGGTATGGCGACACTGAAGAGAAGTCATGCACCAGTCCCTTGGGGTGCTCAAGTTGAAAAGACGGCGTGGGAAAGGTCACGGGTGGGTGTCCACTACGAATTTGGTGGCAAACACTTACACATGGACGATGGTAGTCTGGGAAGCCGAGGCGCAAACGATTGGACAGACCTCCTTTGACCAATGATCCCGGCTGGGATTGGGATGGGACGCGAATCTTGTTTAACGAAAAATCGGTTGTACCAGACTCGGATGAAGAGGGATGTGCCTGCGAGTCTCAGGCGCAGCTCCGGGAGGACGCACATTGTCCAATACTGTTGGCAAGAACACACGCAACTCTGTCGCTCTTCGATATCGCACGGTATCAGACGACGAAGAGACGGAGTAAAGGTACGACCAATAACCCATACAATATTGTAACATTTCTCAGCGCACATCAAATTACAGCGAGATCTGGCCCTGATGATTTCGAGGTTATAAAAATTCCTAACGTAGTGGCCATTTTGGAGGAAGAAGCAGACCTTGGGGATAGTTGGGGGTTGCGGGAATGGGAGACATTCGATGTTTGGGGTTTGAAAAGAACGTATTCTGAGGTTGCTCAGGGCTTCGTTGACGGGAAAGATCCTCCGAACGCGCCAGGGTGCTCTCGACGCGTTCCCAGTCATGTCGAGGACGATTCTTGGGAGTGCCTATAGGTGTGTAACTAGAGGAATTGGGAGTCGGGTTGATATCGATTCAGTGTCTGGGCTTTCGAGATCTACGGTTGGTAGTTCAATTGCAACGTTCAACGTTCAATTCCAGTCCCCACAATTGGTCGTGCTGGTCTCGACTTCCGTGGCGAAAGTTTGAACGCATCAACTCAGTGCCAAGGCTGGTGTTGCAGTGTAAATCCTCCCGTCAGGATTCGCTAACATGCTCCTGGGATACAAGTGTACTGACAAGGTTAATGGTGTGAACGGCACCGTGCGCGGATACATACCTTTCTCAAGGAATCCCTCGAAACTTCTGGTGATTTGCCAAGATCGCTGGATAAGCTCTACCTAGAACTTGAATCCCTAACACTTGCAACCAAGGACAAAATAAGTAGCATCTATCATGGCGAAGTTGATCAGAATCAAGAAGGTAGGTCGTCTGAACATGCCATTCTCGAAATCCTGTATGCGAAGAGTGTAGAATAGATTGTGAATGTGCCTCCTTGTCATCGGCATCATCGCTAGAGAGGAATGAATGATGTGAGGAGCTCACTGATGTGGATGAGCACTCGCACTAGGTCGTGCTTCCAGGACGTGTGATGAACAAAATAAAAATTGAGGCGGGAGGAACGCGACTCCATCGTCTCAGTAACTTTGCAACAGCTCTAATCAATCAAACACTATTCCCAACCCCAATCGCCGACAGGCATACTCAGTGACCGTGGACGAATATCCCAGCGAGCTCAAAGAACCGTGTGGTCGATGGCCACGTACTCACGATTCAGTATTGTATCTCCATGTATTGCACCGAATCCCCTGGATTAGTGCGTTCCATCTCCGGTACCAAATCCAAAACACATCCACGCGGGTAACGCGATCGAAAGGATCGCCTTGTCTGACTCTCGCTGAGGTCATCTAATGTGAGTGCAATGGGAAAGTGGAAGGAAGGATGCCCACCGTTACACGGACCGTCCCAGCGGAGGGTGGTGAAGGATTTCTCACTTGTTGAGCCTAATAGAAAATAAGATATCATGGCATGATCCATAATAACCAGAAGACCACGCACTGCGCCTGCTTCCGCGGGACGTTTTCCACTATGAGAAGCATTTTTATTCCGATGTCTGCGACCAGCGGCATTGCCAGCCGACTTAGGCTGAAATACGTGTTCAGTCCCTGCACATAGACTCGAGGAACAACCAACCTGCGTTTTTACAACGGGTTTCGCGACCGCTCGCTAAGATGATTGATTAGACACAGTGCATTGAATCGTCTATCAAGGAGGGCTCACTGGCACACGTCGATTCGCAGCCATATGCGAAGTTCCCTCATTCATGACATCTACTTTCGCTGGTGACTGGGAAGGGGATCGATCATCGGCAGGCCGACGCGATTTCCCAGAATGCTCATCGGGCTCATCCAAAGCCGGGCCCTTGTTGCTCCTCCTGAAGTTTGTCTGTAGCCACTTTTTAAACGATCGAAGGCCCTGAGACGATTGCACAGTGCTACGAAGTCTCTCTGGATGTAACTCAGTGGGGAAGGTCTCGAGTAGGGTATTTGACAATTGAGGTACAGCATCGGATGGGCCAAGTGGTAGTACCTCGTCCTCACGAGAATTGACAGGGGATACTAGTGACAGTGCCTCCGACAGGGTGAACACGGAGAAAAGAGATAAAAGTAATAAGTACCAACCTCGCCGTAGTCGAACTGAGGGGCAGGCACATTCGATGCCGCGTTGACCTATGCCATTGTGAGAACTCGCTTCGAAGGGGGAAATAACAGAACGATACCTCGAGGAGATCGTCGTCGTCGTTGCTTTGGGTCGCGGACTTGAGTGAACTGGATTTTCCGAGTTCTTCCCGTATGCGTACATGATGAGGTCAACGCAACCCATTTTGGCAATGGAACAGAACAATTCTACCGGGGTGGTGTCGAGTGGCTTTTTGTCATGTCCACCCGAGGTCAAAGGTTGCTCCGCAGATGCCTAACGCAGTGTGTCAACGGGGGAGACGGAATTGGACTTATCCGACAGGCCAACATCGTGAATGTGCAAATACTTACACGGAAAGGACCATATGCATCCGGGAGAACACTCCCGAGGTTACGAACAGAGATTTTCCCGTCACGTCGTCCAGTCGCCAGATAGCGACCATCTGGGGAGAGGGCAATCGAGCATATGTCTTCGGTGGTCTCGATGACGGGGTCAATGTGAGAGAGAGTCGATGGATCCAGGAATGTGATGGAACGTAATGCATAGGTAGCGATGAATTTTCCGTTGCCAGCCAGAGCAATAGAATAGACATGGTAATCGCCGAGAACCTGCGATTCAGCGAGCTGGAACCCACTAGAGGCATCGAATGACCTGATTTTCTTGTCCTTCAACACAGCGAATATTTCCTTCCCATCGTTTGACCACGCAAGGGGAGTGCTCATCCAGCTGGTTGAGGGTGAGATGGTCTGGATGGTGATGAGCTCATCACCGTTGTGACCATCAAAGATGTGGATGGAACCACCGCTGCAGGCGGTGGCAACGTGCTCGCCATCCGGGGAGAACTTGATCCCATTAACTTCATCGTCATATCCCAGTGGGCCAACGAGCCGCTCCCCGTTGGTAATAGTCCAAATGCTCCATCCCGTTCTAGTCCCGGTGGCAAACCTCGTCGAGTCCGGGGAGACGTCGACTGCGAATACTTCGTTTCTGCCCTCCACTTCAATGACCTTTTCCAGGGTCTCTGCGTCCCACACGCTCGCGCCTTCATAAGTCCCACACAGTATCCTCTTTTGATCCATCGACACAGAAATGGCATTCATGTCCATTTCCGCTTGCCTCCCCTCCTCTTTACCGTCTTCAAGTCGCCATCGTCGGATTCCATCACGGGCCCCACCCAAAAGATGCTTTCCGTCTGGGTGGAACGCAATTGCCCATACCGTAGCGAAGCGACCACTGTCAAGTTCCATGGTTGGGTCTTTTCGCATTGTCAGCATGAGTCGACGCAATCACTCCCCAGGACCCGAAGCTGCTATGCACCTGTCTTTGTTGACATCCTCACTGATACGTACTCAGTGGTTGGCTTCGAAGAGTGATAAACGATGTGGTTCAACTGAGTAAGCACGTTTCCTTTTCTCAATATGGATTACAGGCGCCTCGCGTCCGTTTGGCGCAAGTGATCCATGCCCGAATACCAGCAAGGTGACCTCTTTGCGACAGGTAGCCTTACCTGGGGACTCGCGAGTGCTTGTTATTCGTCGGTCGCAGGATTCAGTTCACGACGAGTGTACAATCCACATTGAAGGACCGCTCGCGTCTAGGACGCTCTCGACTACGCAGCCCCCACACTACGGATAAACGCTTTCCACGAGATGGGAGATGAATGTATGTCAGTTCAGCTCCAGAGCTCGGACTAAGATTCATATATGGGGGTGTTCCCGAATGGCTCGCGCTCGACGTCGGAGAGGTGGTCCTCGCCAACGTATGTACGTGTCTCTCCAAGGCTCGAATGTTTACGCTCTCACACGTCTCGTTCACATCATCATGGCCTTTGGACGCGCAATGACTAGCACCACACGTGGACTGTATACAGGTATCCGCATAGAAACCCACGGAAATGCCAGAGATTGCTCTTGAGCATCGTGCTGAGTTTTTCGACGCGGATCCCACCAAGATGTATATGCAAAGCTTGACAACCCAGTTGACGAATCCTCACGGCATATCAACACCTTCTATACAGACATCGAAAGCTGACCCCAGCTGGTGTGTAATCAGTACGCTTTCATCCTTCGTGACGCTGGATGGACCATCGATACTAATCAGCTGCTCTTGCTCTCACCATAGAATCCATCCTCTGTTATATTAGTCTACCCGAGCAGCGACCTCGCGCTTTCGACGAAGATATGCCTCGCATTTGCCTAAGAACCGACGGCGATGATACGGCGACGATTCCGACCCGCTCGTCGAATCGATACCTCTCTGGATTACGGTGCCTGCATGCATGGTATTGTGTCCACTGTGCTCTCCTGAATTACGTTCACCTCGCATAGCATATGAGACGCTGGTTCCGAGCTCTCCCTCCAATACACCCTCGAAAAACGTCGGAAGCCTCGACGAGTTGCGTGGAAGCGGATCCTACGAAGGTGGTATTGCGCATCAGTATGATGGAGCGCATAACATTGCCCGATGCGTTCCGCTCCCGTCCATGGCTCGAGACTTCTGGGGGTTGGTACATGATCGCTGGTAAGCTCCACTGCTCTGATTGACGTTTTGGGAATCTCTGACGCTCGCAACCAAGGACAAACTAGTACCTATCTTGTCGCGCTCGGTACAGCAGGCAGTATGACCATTCAGCTCACTCTCGCGCACCTCACCACCCTCCCTCAAAATTAATGATGCGGTATTTTTGAAATCTCATGTGACTTGAGCAGAGAGTAGAATAGATTGTGAATGTGCCTCCTTGTCATCGCCATCATTGCTAGCGGGGAATAATATGAGGAGCTAATTGATGCGGATATCGTCCCCGAAACGAGTAGACCCCTGGTGAGTCGCTACTCCCCAGGCAATCTTGAGCGCTGACACTAGGTCGTACTTGGACATGCGATCAACTAGACAAAACTCGAAGCAGGAGGAACGCAGCCCCATCGTCTCAGTAAGTTTGCAACGGCTCCAAACAACCAGATGTTGTCCTAAAAGCCATACGCCGCGTGCGCAAAGATATCCTCAGTGACCGTTGGTTGAATATTTCAGCGAGCGCAATCATGGATGGGTTTATCAAGATTCGAGGAGCTCATGGCCAATGTCCAGATACTCATGATTTAGCAGTATGATGTCTACATTTACACGGATTCCATCGAATCACCTGGATCAATGTGTTCCATCTTCTGTACCTGAATGAAGACACACCATCCACGCTGGAAACGAGATAGAAAACCTGAGGGTAGCCTTTCCTGACTCTCGGTTATGCTAATCCGATGTGAGGGTAACAATGTAAGCTTGTAGAAAGTACGCGCACCGTGAGACGAACCCCTTCGACGGAAGGACGAGATGCATCATCCGCTTGTTGCGCCTCACAGGATCCGATATCATTGTATGGTCCGTAATCACCAGAAAATGACGCACTGTGCCTGCTTCCGTTGTACCCGCGGGAGGCTTTCCGCTACGAGAAGTATTTTTGTTCGGATGTTTGCGACTAGCATCCTTGGTAGCCGATTTAGGCTGAAATATCTGATGAGTCCCTGCATATAAAGTAGAGGGACAACCAACTTGTCGCTTTACAACGGGCTTCGCGACTGCTCGCTGAAGTGAAGCATTAGACACACTGCATCAGATCGTCTATCGGAGGACTCACTGGCACACGTCTAGTCGCAGCCATGTGCGAAGTTCCCTCATTCGTGGCATCCACTGTCGCTGGTGATTGGGAAGGGGATCGACGATCAGCAGGTCGACGCGACTTTCCATCAGGTCCATCAGGCTCATCCAAAGCCGGTGCCTTGTTACTCCTCCTGATGGTTGTCTGTAGCCACGTTTTAAGCGTTCGCAGGCCCTGAGACGACTTGACGGTGTTGAGATGTTCCTCTGGATGTAACTCTGTGGGGGAGGTCACTGGTGGAGTACCTGACGGTTGTGGTACAGCATGGAATGGACCAAGTGGCGGTACCTCGTTCTCACGAGAATTCACAGATGATGCTAGTGATAGTGCCTCCGACAGGGTCAACACGGAGAAAAGAGAGAAAGGTAATAATCACCAACCTCGTCGTAGTCGAACCGGGGGGCAGGCACATTCGATGGGGCGTTGACCTACGTCATTGTGAGAACTCGCTTCGAAGAGGGTGAAAGAACGAAGTGATACCTCGAGGAGATCACTACCACCGTCGTTGCTGTGGGTCTTGGGCTTGAGTGAACTGGATTTTCCGGGTTCTTCCTGTATGCGTATACGATGAGGTTAGCGCAACTCATTTTGACGATGGAACAGAGCAATTATACCGGGGTAGAGTCGAGTGGCTTGTTGTCACGTCCACCTGAGGTTGAAGGTTTCTCCTCAGATGCCTAAGGCAGTGTGTCAATGTGGGAGGCGGAATGGAGCGATAGGCCAACATCGCGAAAGCACAAATACTTACATAGAACGGACCATACACATCCGGGAGGACACTCCCGAGGTTATGAACAGTGAGTTTCCCGCCACCTTGTCCACTCGCCAGATAGCGACCATCTAGGGAGAGGGCGATCGAGAGTATGTCTTGGCTTTCCTCAATGACAGGAACAATGTGAGCGAGAGTCGATGAGTCCAGGAACGCGATGGAACGCGATGTGAATGTAGCGATAAATTTTCCGTTGCTGGCTATAGCGATAGAGTAGACATTGAAGTCACCGAGAATCTGCGATTCGGCGAGCTGGGACCCCGTTGAGACATCAAATGATTTGATTTTCTTGTCGTTAGATGCCGCGAAGATTTGCTTCCCATCGTTTGACCATGCAAGGGGAGTGCTCATCCAGTTGGTTGAGGTTGAGGTAGTCACAATGGTGATGAGCTGATCACCGCTCTGACTGTCAAAGGTGCGGATGGAACCACCGTCGCAGGCAGTGGCAACGTGCTCGCCATTCGGGGAGAACTTGATCCCATTAACATCTCTGTCATGTCGCAGTGGGCCAACGAGTCGCTCCCCGCTTGAGATGCTCCAAATGCTCGCTTCTTTGGCAGTCCCGGTGGCAAACCTCGTCGAGTCGGGGGAAACGTCGACTCCATACACCGGGGTTTCGCCCTCCACTTTGGTGATATTTTCCTGGATCTCTGCGTCCCACACGCTTGCCCCCTCAGTAGTCCCACACACTATCCATCTGTGATCCCTCGACATGGAAATGGCATTCAAGACCATTCCCGTTTGCGTCCCCATCTCTTGACCGTCTTCAAGTCGCCATCGTCGGATTCCATTGCTGTCCCCGCTCAACAGATGTTTTCCGTCAGGGTTGAACGCGACCGCACGTACCCCACCAGGGGCATCAATGTCAAGTACTACGGTTGGGTCTTACTGCATTGTCAGTATTCAGCGCAGTCACTCCCCGCAGCTGCTACGCACTGGTCTTTGTCGGCGACATCCTCACTGATGATACACGGTTGTAGGGTTCGAAAGAGTAAAAAATGAGACGCTTCAGTTTGCTGGTGGTGCGCAAGTTGCTGTGTTGACACGTTTCCCTTAGTATGGGTTGCAGGTGCCTCGTGTCTTTGGCGCTTATTCTTCCTCGGATCCCGGCTACTAGTAGCAGGGTGACGACCAAGTAAGCAGTCTGCATTGGCAAAGGCTTTCCTTTCCCTCGTTGCAAAAGGCAATTTTACTCAAGGTCATGCGGGTGTTCTTCATATCTCGGCGGTATGCAGGCCCGTGTGATCGAATGCACGTTGTGTTGTTGTGCTTTTTCCCTCCAATGCAATGTGGATGCGCCGTATTTCGATATTCTGATGTATAGGCAAAGCCTGACAACCCAGTTTCAAACGAACCTTCGCGGCATTCGCACCACTGCACCCATTTTCCGTTCTACAAACGATAGAAACGGCCTATACTGCCGGCAACCTCCCGCTTTCGACCATGTATATTCCTCTCGGTTGCCTATATAACTCACAGCGATGATTCGGAGTCGCTCGTCAAACCGATACCTCTCTGGATCATGGTGCGTGTATGGTGTCGTGTCCACTGCTCTCCCGAGTGATGTTCACCTCGCATAGTGTACAAAACGCTGGCTCCGAGCTCTCCCTCCAATACGCCCCCTCGAAAAATATTGGAATCCTCGACAAGTTTGCGTGGAAGCGGATCCTACAAAACACTGCGCGACAGTATGATCGGGCACGCGACATTGTCTAATGTGTTCCGCTGCGGATGGAATCCCCGTATTTCGATTTCCGATAAACATGCAAGATCGACGACCTCGCTGATGCATTGTCGCAGCACTTCGACAGACACCGAAGGCTGGCTCGAGCTGCCAGACACATTTGTCGTAATTATTTCACGTTCGTCGTTGTATTCAGGGTGCAAATGGCCTGTTCTACCCCCCGCAGTGACTCGATTTGTATCGGTCATCGCACCCGGCTCAACGCTACAGAAATGTCTTCTGCTCCGACGCACTGGCAACGCAGTGCAGTGGCTCCATGGAACCCGCTTTCTAATGTGGCACATTCACTCCCCGAGGCAATGCATGGACAAAGACTGCTGACCGAACAGTGTACAATGTGCAAAATGCGGATCCCAGCGTACATTATGTGCTCGGGACGCATCGCGGTCTTGATATCAGCGAGCCTGTCGGTGAGATTCGAACCCAGCGCAACGCAATGACAA